>CATIWO010258704.1:0-12663 GCA_949673435.1 Macaranga tanarius | reverse complement strand
TGTATTTTTCTTTTCACTCTTTCAAATTTAATATTTATATTTTATTTTATTTTTCTATAATAATATTTCAATTTTATTTTTTATTTTACTTTATTTTAATAATATTCAATATATTTTTTCAAATGTAATATATATGAGTGAGAAAAATTAAATAAAAAAAGAAATTAAAAGCTAATATAAGAAGGGCATTTAAGTCAATTTATTGTGCTTTAACCACTATAATATAATATTCAGTATTTTTAATCTTAAATGCCCTTTTTTATATTAGATTTCAATTTCTTATTTTTTTTCAATTGAATTTTTTTCACTCATATATTAAATTTGAAAAAAAATGAATATTATTAAAATAAAACAAAAAATAAAATTGAAATATTATTATAAAAATAAAAATAAAAATATCAAACTTAAAAGAGTGAAAAGAAAAATACAATTTAGCTAAAATAAAAATAAATAAAATTTCATTTATTATAATTAAAAATAAAAACAATAACGTTTTAGTTAATAAAAATTTAGTTTGACTAAAATCATAGATAAAAAATTAAATTCAGCCACTATAATTAGTGAACTAAAAATAAAAAATAATATTTAATTTTTCTAATTTTTTTAATAAAAAAAATACTTTTTTATTTTCGATAATTTTTTAATAAATTATTAGAATAAAAAAAATAAAAGTCTAATACAAAAAATGAGTATTTAAGTCAATTTACTGCTTAAAATATGAATCATAACCATTTTAACCTGTAAAACCTTTTAGATACACCATTTTAGAAATTTTTAGCAGGTTTAGACACCTAATTGTAAAAAAATTCTGTTCAAACACCAAAATAGTAAAAGTGAAAAAGTTCAGATACTATTTATGTATTTATCCCTAAATTTTAATTTAAAATGTAAGTTTGAATTTCCAAAAATGCAAAAAATTCTAGGTGGGAGACTTCACAATTTGAAACTGAAGATATAAAAAATAGCCTAATCATTTGACCAACTTTAATTATAAATTTTAATTTAAAATGTAAGTTTGAATTTTCAAAAATGCAAAAATTTCTAGGTGGGAGACTTCACAATGTGAAACTGAAGATATAAAAAATAGCCCAATCATTTGACCAACTTTCATTATAAATTTTAATTTAAAATGTAAGTTTGAATTTTCAAAAATGAAAAAATTTCTAGGGATAAGGTGCAAATTGGACCATGCACTTAGACCCAAAGTTTATATTGGACCTTAATATTTTTTTTTATTCCATTTGGACCTCAATATCGTAAAATTCAGTCATATTAGACCCTTATTTAAAGAATTATTGCAATTAAGTACCAAAAATTAAATAAAAATTTAACTTTAACACCAATTAATAAAAATTAGTGTGAATAACAATAAGAATTGATGAAATTACTTTCAAAACATATATTTATGATATTTCTAAACTTTTTTAAGATTTTTAAATTTATAGGAATATATTTTTTAGATTTTTAAAAATTTAAAGAAAAGTTTTAAAAAAAAATTATAGACCTAAAAATTTTACAATCAAGTGATACACATTCAATAAAAAGAATCAAAAAGTTTCTAAAAACTTATTAATTTTTTAAAAGTTTTTAAAATTTTTAAAATTATTAAAATTTTCTATAGATTTAAATATTTTTAAAAATTTAATAAGTGTACAAAAAATTTTTAATTCTTTTTTTTTGAATGTATATCACTTGATTGTAAAATTTTTAAATTTTTTGAAATTTTTTAGGTCTATAAAAAATATTTTTAACTTTTTTAAAAAATTTTTGAAAATTAAAAAATTATATTTTTATAAATCTAAAAATCTTTAAAAATTTTAGAAACATCATAAATATATTTTTGAAAGTAATTTCATCAATTCTTATTATTTTTAAGTTAAATTTTTATTTGATTTTTAGGACTTAATTGCAATAATTCTTTAAAAAATGGTCCAATAGGATTAAAATTTACTAGATTAAGGTCCAAATGGGACAAAAAAAAATTAAGGTCAAATATAAACTTTGGAGTGAAGTTAAGGGTCCAATTTGTACCTTATCCCAAATTTGTAGGTGGGAGACTTCACAATTTGAAATTGGAGATATAAAAAATGGATAAGGGCCAAATTGGACCCTAAATTTTGAGCCAAATCTCACATTGGATCTTTTTATTTTTTTGGGCCATATTGGACCCTCCATCAAAACTTTAACATTTTTTTAAACGGTGGAATGGATGGAGGGTCCAATGTGGCCCAAAAAAAATAAAGAAGTCCAATGTGAGATTTGGCCCAAAGTTTAGGGTCCAATTTGGCTCTTATAGAATTTAGTAACACTTACAAACTCCTAGAGTGTAGCACGCTCAACAAGCTTTAGGTTGTTGTGATCTACAAGCTACAAGCTCTCTAAATGTGAAGCCTCTAGCTTAAAACACAAAAGTTACTCCAATAAGATTTCAAGGATAATGGAGATCTATCCACAAGACTCTCATCTTGATGATGACCCAAGGCACTTGCTATAACTCCTCCAAACTTAAATGTATAGGACTTTGTAGCAACCTCCAATGGATATCTAGGATGGATGTATACTTGTACAACTCTTGTGCAACAATAGACCTTTTTGTTTAAGAGCTCACAACACTTGTAATTTAGTTACTCTCTACACTTAAATGAAAAAATAAGAAGATAATTCAACTCTTGAATTAGAGAAAAAAATGATAGAGTGAGTTCTCAAGAGTTGTCTCTATAAAATAATTTAGGTACTACTTTTTTTATTGGATAGAAATTAATTTTATAAATTAGGGACGGTATGATTTGACTTTTTTTATTTCAAAGTATCCTGCAAATGAATTACTATTTTATAAAACAGAAGAATTACTATTAGATCACCTCTGCGAACTCTGGATAATAAAAATAAATAAATAAATAAATAAAGAAAAACAACGGCTGCTTGGCTGTTTGCATCACAATGACATTTGATGGGACCCTCGCTATTAGTTTGATAAGGGCCAAATTGGACCCTAAACTTTGGTCAAATCTCACATTGGACCTTTTTGTTTCTTTTGGGCTCAACTGGACCTTAACGTTTTTTTTTTTTTTTTTTTTGCCACATTGGACCCTCCATCCATTCCTTAATTGTTTTTTAAACAATGGAATAGATGGAGGGTCCAATGTGGCCAAAAAAAAAAAAACGTTAAGGTCCAATGTGAGATTTGACCAAAAGTTCAGGTCCAATTTGAGCTTTTTCCCTATAAAAAATAGCCTAATCATTTGACCAACTTTCATTATAAATTTTAATTTAAAATGTAAGTTTGAATTTTCAAAATAACCAATTTGCCCTCCCATTTTATAGGGGGCCAGAAATATTTGAGGGGTAAAAAAGTAATTTGACATATAAAATTACTTTTTTACTCCTAAAATTTTTTTCTCCCTAAGTAGCATGGGGGCAAAATGGTTATTTGCCCCAGCTCATTTCCCTTTTCAAAAATGCAAAAATTTCTTGGTGGGAGACTTCACAATTCGAAACTGAAGATACTTCGCCACCCATCTCCCACAAGACTCCGACTCTGTGCATTGAACTTTTACAATCATAAAACTTACAATTAGAGCAAATATAAATTGCAACCCATTGGCAGTATACTTGCACTGGTGTGAATTTTCATGTCGAAATCAATGAATGGTACAATTATGATTCGTTTATTTTGGTTGTTCTTCATGGCAACCATAAGCGATGCAAGCTCCAATAGTTCCGGTTGCAGTCCAAGCGAAAGAGAAGCTCTCCTGAACCTCAAGCATGAGCTCAAAGATCCTTCAAACCAGCTCGCAACTTGGGTTGGTGATGGAGATTGTTGTGCATGGTATGGAGTCAAGTGCAGCAACTTAACTGGTAATGTTCTTGAACTCCATCTTGGAAGTCTATCTTTAAAAGAACATTATGATCAGCGTGGAGTTTACGACGATTCCCTTGAAGAAGACTACAAGAAGTTAATATTTGGTGGTAAGATTAGCCCATCTTTGCTAAATTTGAAGCATCTGAGGTTGTTGGATTTAAGCAATAATAATTTTGGAGGAATTCAAATTCCCAAATTCCTTGGCTCAATGGAGAGTTTGAGATACCTTAATCTCTCCGGTGCAGGATTTGGAGGAATGGTTCCTCATGAACTTGGGAATCTTTCAAATTTGCAATATCTTAATCTAAAGGTCACCTTTTATGGGACATATATTGACAGTTTCCATTGGCTTTCTAATCTCTATTTGCTAGAGTTTCTTGATTTGAGTTCTGTGAATCTGAGCCAAACCTTCGATTGGCTGGAAGTGATGAACAAGCTCCCTTCTCTAGTAGAATTGGATTTGTCAAATTGCCGTCTTGTTCATATTCAGTCACTAGCAAATGTCAACTTTTCATCTCTTTCAGTTCTTGATTTGTCAAGTAATTCTATTCGTGAACCTTCAGTTCTTAAGTGGGTATTTCGTCTTAAAACTCTAAAGTATCTTGATCTATCATATAACAAGTTCCAAGGACCAGTCCCTAAAGATTTTCAAAACATGACTTCACTTCAGGAACTTGACTTGTCTCATAATCTTTTGAATTCGTCAATACCCAGTTGGTTGTTTAATTTGAGCAATCTTGAGCATCTCAATCTTGGGTACAATTCATTGCAAGGTAACATACCAAGCTCCATTGGAAACATGACCTCTCTCATTAGCCTTGACTTGTCATACAATTATGATCTTCAACTAGACGGAGGAATTCCAAGTTCCTTCAAAAATTTTTGCAATTTGAGGTCACTTATTCTGCCAAATGTCAGCCTAAGCCAAGACATAAATGCAATCCTTGAGGTTCTGCAAGGATGCGGATCAAACATGCTAGAGTCTTTAGATTTATATGGGTGTCAAGTGTCTGGTTCCTTGAGCGATAATCTCAGGCATTTTGAGAACTTGGTCTATCTTCGTCTGTCAGTTAACTCCATTTCGGGTTCAATTCCATTGGCTTTTGCAAATTTGATGCCCTTAAGATCTCTGTTGCTCGACCATAACAAGCTGAGTGGAACTCTCCCTGTTTCTTTTGGAGGGCTTGCAAATTTAGAGGAGATAGACATTTCTTACAACATGTTGGAGGGTAATGTTTCGGAGGTTCACTTCGCAAATCTCACAAGATTAAGAAAGTTTGATGCATCCAACAACCGTTTGACACTGAGAGTTAGTTCTGATTGGTTTCCACCTCCGATTCATCTCCAGGTCTTGCGATTAAGATCTTGGGGAATAGGGCCACAGTTTCCAACTTGGCTTCATTGGCTAAACTCTTTATATGAATTGGACTTGTCAAGCTCAGGAATTTCAAGTGGCATTCCACTTTGGTTTTGGAACTCATCCGTACATTTTTCTTACTTAAATCTTTCTCACAACCAAATTCAGGGAATCATTCCGAAGATTGCTGCTCTATCTTTCTCAATAATTGACTTGAGCTCGAATCATTTTGAAGGACCACTCCCTCTTGTCTCCTCCAAAATCTCTTTTTTAGATGTTTCTAACAATTCATTTTCAGGTTATATATCGCAGTCTTTATGTCACAAGATTCATGAGGTGAAGAATATGATTTTTCTTGACCTTGGCAGTAATCATTTGTCTGGAGAAATATCTGACTGTTGGTCTAGTTGGTCATTCTTAATGCAGCTAAGATTAAGCTATAACAATTTTAATGGCAGCATCCCCAAGTCAATTGCCACAACCACCCTTCATTCTTTACATCTTCGTGACAATAGCCTCTCAGGTGAAATACCATTGTCACTTAAGAATTGTACAGCATTATCCGTACTTGACCTTGGAGAAAATGAACTGATAGGACAAATTCCACGTTGGATTGGGGCAGGATTTCCATTAATGCTTGTTCTGAACCTTCGTGGGAATAAATTTCATGGCCATGTACCTGCAGAACTTTGCCAATTGCCTTCTCTGCAAATCCTGGACCTAGCTCACAATGATCTCTCTGGGACTATACCAACCTGTATTGGCAACTTGAGTGCCATGGCTAGAAGTGATTCTGTAGCCCGAATTTCTAATTTTTACGGTGGAGGAGACAGAGACATTATTCGAGATTATGCTACAATTGTCATGAAAGGAAGAATGGTTGAGTATAGCACTATTCTTAGATTTGTAAGGGTTATAGATCTTTCTGGCAACAATTTAATGGGAGACATTCCAAACGAAGTGACGAAACTTGGAGCATTGAAGTCCTTGAATTTATCAGATAATCTTTTATCAGGAAAAGTTCCTGAGGATATTGGTGTTATGAGATCATTAGAAGTTCTGGATCTTTCACGAAATCATTTAGTTGGAGAAATCCCTCAGAGCATGACAAGTTTGACATTTCTGAGTCTCTTGAATTTGTCTGATAACAATTTGACTGGAAGAATTCCTTCTGGCACTCAGCTGCAGAGTTTTAGTGCCTCAAGCTTCAGTGGCAACAAAGGTATCTGTGGACCTCCACTTGAAAATTGCAGTGAAAATGATGTTGAGCCCAAAACTGAAAATCTAGATGGAAATGGAGAAGGTGATAGTGGTCTTGAAGTGGATTGGTTTTGGTTTTATGTGAGCATGGCACTTGGATTCATCGTGAGTTTCTGGAGTGTAATTGGTCCCTTAGTGGTTAATAGAAGATGGAGGCATGCATATTTCAATTTTCTGCATCGTTTGGGTGAAAAGTTTGGTTGGGTGTAAAATGTTGTTACAGCTCAATGGCAACACTCTTGAAATTTTGCAATTTTGGTGATGCTATTTTGTATCTTTGTTTAGCTTGTTTTTACCTTTTGGGAATTTGCTTAGCAAAAACTTGTTAAATAAAATGATGGGTCAAATAGGATGGTCTATTGCCATGAATAGTGTAAGAGAAATTCATTATTTTATGTTTATACATTTTCTTTACCTTAATAAAATAATCCTCGTAGAACAGGCAAAATTCAATAATCTATATCCGTGTCAATGAAACTTATGAAGGCATATTCTGAAGCTAACTTTTTCGCAAAAAATGTTAGGCCCCTACTTGATGACCATTATGAGGCAAATTGTTGCTTGAAGCCCACAAGCATTCAAACACCCAGTAAAGAAGATGAGCAATGTTGACAAAATTTAAACTGTAAATCTTTGACGAGAAGTAGATGAAGCATAGCCAATGGCCTTTTTCAATTATTAAAACCGACAAATGAGCTTGCCAACCTCATCGCTCATAACAGTTTTTTATCCTCTTATCATTATAGTCTATATAATATCAATAATTAACGACAAAAAAACTTTTTGGATTTGACATTTAATACTGAAGTGTAGTAAAATTTGAAACCAAACTATAAGATGTTTGTATATAAAGTAGGATCCAATCTCAAAGATTAAAACCGCAATATGACATGCTTGAAGTTCATCAAGCAAACCTTTTCCTGTTGTAGTGTATGAGGATCTCAATATTGACAATAGGATACAAGATTATAGTACTTGATGAATCCGATAGTGTATTTTATGTAAGAAAATCAAACCAAAAACACCACACAATTGTCCTAGATGTTTCTCCCACTTCTAAGGCAAAGAGTTCTCATCACAACATTTTCACTTAATAGACCAAAAAATTTTTAAACGAAAAAAAAAAAATCCCAAAGTATTCAAAAATGTTTTGTTCATTGATTTCACCAAATAAAAATTCCATATCTCCCATTGTTGAGAATAGAAAAATTGAATGAAAACATGTCCATCAAAAGAAAAATTAAAACCATTTTGAAGAAAAAAGAAGAGTTATCTATATATATAATGCATCAAATCAAATGGAACTTGCATCTCAAAGGAAATTAAATGAGTTCATCACATCATGCTTGACAGGATGACAAACTACAAAAACTTCTGACATGTTTCTAGCATCTACAATGGGAAAGGAAAAAGATCCAGAGGTCTGATCTTAGCCTATGCTAGGAACGCACTGTACATTGTACAAAGGGAACCAATTTTCACACCCTTACAGGATATATAGATTCAGATGTGCAGTTGATCGAGAAGCATGGTGTGCCAGGCGGCTTAATGTTCACAAAAACCACCACATGAAATATTTCAACAAAGAAAACTAGTCTCACTATAATCAAGGCAACATATTGTTGAAATTTTAACTTTGACAAAGAGGGAGGGCTTTTGGGGGGAAAAAGAAAGGAAAGCACAAGCAGCCTTTTTCACTCACTTTTAGAGATGCCCATCATCAGAGGGCATATTAGAAGTTGATTCCTACCATCAGTTTGACTGCTGGAGCACAAACAACCTAGACTTTCGTCATTGTCAATACTGCATTTGTTGAGGGTAACTAAAGAGCTTCTTCAATAGAGGAAGGAGTCCAATCAATGCTATCTGAAGCTGTTCTGAGCTATTTACCCGGATACTGATTTGTCCTGCCCCCCTGTTATTCAAATTGCCACGGGCAATTAAGTTTGTAGATCGTCCTATTGGGATCTGGGATTGTATATTACAACCAATAGCAAGATCTCCATGCCAATCCATGACAGAGAGCCCAAGAGTTGATAGGGAACGGCCAAGTGGATAATCCTTGTCTCTCAGCTGGGCTTCCAAACTGCCGCCATAAGCCACATCACCACGGCCAGTCATTGCACCACCAGACACAACCATTTGGAATCGTTTATTGGCAATCAATTTATCTTCAACCTTGAATCCAGCTGATAAGGCATCACCGAGCAGAGTAACTGACAGGCCAGCTGTTGCCTTATTCCTCCTAAAATTACAGAACTTTGTCTCACTGCGTAAAGTATATGCCAAGTCTTTCCCCATAGTTTGCATGTCAAAACCTAAAGAAGTCGATTTTCCTTCCCCGTGCTTTATAGAACTCGCTAATTCCATTTGAACATTGGCATCCTTCTTATCCTTTGTTACCTGGCCAGAAAACGATAAGGGAATTTTGTCTTTAACCACAAATAATCTTTCAACATTTATACCTTCATAGCCAACATCATGATCCCAGCCATGAGTTTCTAGAACAGGCCTTACAAGCCACTGATTTGAGGTATCAAGATATCGATACCGATGGGTGGGATTATCAGAATCAAAAGAAGCAGGCAAGGCTAAATCTGGCATGGAAACAGGCACAGATGCAGCACCACCAGTTTCTTCTTCTACATTTTCACCATAGTCACTGGACAGGTCCTTAGCTGCATTAGCCATTTTCTTCATCATCTTTCTTCGCTTTTTCTCTTCCTTCAACTGTTTCTTCATAAAAAGCTTCTCTCTATATTCCAACTCATCAAAATATGCCTTTTTCTGAGCTCTAGTAAGCTTGGCCACCTGGGCCTTCGTCAAACTTTTAAATGGTGGCAAATCTTCATATTCTGAATCATCCTCAGAATCTGACGACTCTTCCAAATCATCATCTAGACCATCATCATCACCAAATTGTTCCTCAGGTAGCTTAAGTTGTGGCCTTGACTGGAGAAGAGATGAGAGCAGAAATGGTAAAGGAGGTGCCCTTGATCGAGTTGCAAAAGGCTTCCCAGGAGGACTATCTTGCAACTTCAAGAGCATGTTTGCTTCAGCAAGAATCTTCGATGCAAAAGAGAGTAATAACAAATGCGGTTTCCAAACTTGACCATTTGGTAAAACTCTCTGACCAGCCCTATTTGTTCTGCATGCTGAATGGTTCTCTACTAATGAAACTGGATTCATAAGCCTCATATCACCAGCTGCCTGACGGATTGCTTGTTGAACAACATGAGAACGTTGAGTGACAAACATATCATAACTTGAAGCAGTACCATTTGGACCATCTGGAGGAGCAGATGCTGCATGAGTCAGGACCACAATAGCATTAAACCAAATTGATGGACCAAATATCTCGGTTATGGTGCGCAACAGGGGCATGTCACCAAAATCCCTGCTCTGCATGTCCAACCTATCAAGGTACAACACAATGTCTGGAGGAGTTTTCTTAATAAAGCGCTTCACAGAGTGAAGGATCTTTTCATTCTGGCGCTGGTCAGACCCAGATGGAAGAAGACCTGGTGTATCAATGACCCGTACCTTAATCCCTTGAACAGTACCTACAACATCCTGAACCTTTTTTGTACCCAACTGAAAAGCATCAGTCCCAAACTTTACTTCATCAAATAGGGAATTGATGGTTGCACTTTTACCTACTCCTGTCTTCCCAAGAACCATAATTGTACATGAGAAATCAAGGGGTTCCTGCCCAGCTGCCTCAAGCTGTTCAGCCATGGCACTTGCACGATCAAAACTGAAAGCACCGACACGGCCTCCATTTCTTCCTCGCAGCTGCTCAGCTAATCCCAATCTGTACAAAACCTGTGCTACAACAACATTATGGGGAGTCTGCCCCAGCCTATAGGCAAGCCGCAAAAATTTCACTCTGATCATCTGAAGTTTCTCACGAGTCTCATCATACTCATCACCCTCCCCATTAGTAGGGTCCTCTATCGGTAGAGATGGCACATTAGACATAGTCCCATTAACACGCTGTTGCTGCTGCACTGACCGAGGTGCAGGTTCTAGTAGAGGGGCAGCACGCCCAAGACCAGCTGGGCGAGCTGGGGGGGAAGCTGGACCAGTGGATTTTTCAGAGGATGAAACAAGCTTTGCTGGAGGTGGAATTTCCCTTTCACCATTTCCCCGAGTGCTTTGTTTCTCTCCCTGGACTTTTTCTGCTTCCTTTACAGGCTCCTTAATAACAATACTATCCTTGCCAACACCATTAACTTTTTCATCACTATGAGGTGGTGCAGAAGTCTTGTTATCCTCTGCTCTAGGACTAGTTTCATGGATAGTATGCTCCTTACTACGGTTATTCACAAGCTTCTCTGACTGTGACTTTAGAATTTCTGGCACAGCTAATGCCTCCTCATTCAATTCCTTAGTTTCCTCTTGATGCACAGAATCCAAGAGTACTGAGGCATCCTTCACATCTCCATTGCTATCATGTTGGGTCTCTATATTCAAACTTTTTGAATTATCCATCTCTGTCTCATGAACCCCATTTTCACCATCAAGGACAGAAACATCAACTTCCAGTTCTCTGCCTTTTTGACTCTGACATTCTGTATCAATCTTAGGCAGATTTTCATCAAAATTTTCACCCTTATTTTCCGAAAGGTCAGCCAAGGCCTCAACAGGTTCACTTACTCTCTGATATTCATTTCCCATCTCATCCTCCTCCTTGCGAACCTCAAGCATAATCTCCCTGCTTGATTCAACTTGATGACTAGAATCCACCTCAACTGCATCCTCCAAAACCTCAATTTCCCCACTACCACCAATCTCTGAAACCTTCTTCTCACCATTCACTTCATCATCTCCCACTTCCTTACTAGTCCCTCCCTCATCAATCTTATCAACTCTATCACCGCCCACCAAATCCTTCACCTCTTCTCCGCCAACTACTCCATCAAATTCCTCAGAATTCCCAACCTCAGCAGTAGGAACATCAACATCAACCGCCTCCTCATAAGTCCCCACTTCATTTGCCAAATTCATACTCTCATCCACGGGTTTCAAAACTGAATCATTAACTGACTCAACACTGGCCCCTGACTCAAATTTAGGTTCCTCTTTCTGCAACTGCTCATGGGAATCGACTGCCTCTTCAAAAACCTCATCTTCAACATCCGTGGATCTATCAACACTCTCTTCAACCTTATTAGCAACTTGACTTCCAACATCCTTTTCCTCTCCCAACTCTTGCCCACCAACTCTATCTACCACATTCTCCATTTCCAGATAATAAAAATTATTATTATCCCTTTGCACCAAAACCCTAGATTCAACAAAACCCAAAACAATCAAAAAAAAAAAAGAAGAAGAAACCACCCAATCAAAAGACCAACAACAGCCAATCATATATTCAATCAAAAATCAACAAATTAAACCCAAGAACCCTAATTCAACAAAATCCCATTTTATAGGTCTTAAATTCAATTAAAAAAAAATAGATCTTAAATTCAAAAAATGATAAAATAACAAAATTAAAACAGGAAAAAAATAGGTCATTTTACAGGTATTCAATTACTCTTTTTTCAAATACAAAAAAAAAAATTACAGGACAATAAATGTGATAATGATAAAATAAATAAATGAAAGAGAAAAAGAGTACCTGGGTCTTTGCAGATAATCAGAGAGATAAGAGATACAGAGAAAAAGGGATAAAAGGGTTTTTGATTTTTTGAAGTAGCGATGAAAAGAGAGCTGTGAGATAGAGAGGCGCTTTTAAGTTTGGGTGTGTAATATGATATGCAGTACTGGTTGCTGGTGTGCCCTTTTGGGGCTTACGGCTTACCAGTAGCTGAATCGCAAGCGTTTGATCCGACGGTCAAGATTCAGCTTTCAGAATTTTATATTTACATTCACGCTTTTTATTTATTGTTTGCTTCGATATCATCGTTTGTTTATTATAGACGCCGCAGACTCCGCGGTGGGCAGGGAAAAAAAAAATAAGAAAGGGAAATTATTTTTTATGCCTGTAAAAAAAATAAAAATAAGAAAATACGTATTATTTTATTAAAATTATCTTTTAAAATAGAAAAAAAGAAAATTAATAACAATGAAATATAATTTAAAATTTGGAGAAAAAAATTAGAAATAATAGTTTAAAATTTACCTCTTTTTATTTTATTTTTTCTCTATTTAAATATAATAAATAAATAAATAAATA
>CATIWO010258627.1:0-19334 GCA_949673435.1 Macaranga tanarius | reverse complement strand
TCTCTATCTATTTCAAACCCTTAATTATTTTAATTGCTGCTTTGCATTTGGTCCTTTTTTCATGTTCCGCGTCATCTATTATTCGAGTACTATATGTGCGTTTACTGATCTGCTTGCTTTACCTCGTTATGATCTATTTTTTTTAATTGATTTTCTCTGTATCTGGTGCTCAAACACATCATTTTTTTTACCTTTAATCTGTTACCATATGCAAATTGGCAGAGTTTGGGTTCTGAATGGGGATCTTATTGAATATTTGATTCTTATGTTTTTGATTCAACCAGTTTCTCAAGAAAAGGATTAATGGCGGAAAGGAAGAAAAATGCACAAATAAGAAAAAATAGATCAGAATGATCTAGAGTCTTTATTAAAAATCAACAACACTTTATAAGATTATTTTCTATACATTTTATAGCTAAAACTTAATCACTGAACAACACGTGCATATCTTGTAACTAATTTTCCCACTTATTTCTACTGCTTGTGTCAATCTAACCATCCATACATAATCCTTGACATTATATCCAACGGCTACAAAGGATTCTTGAATTAACATGTATCATCGGGCTTCCTCTTAGGCTTGATTCCTAGTGATGGCAGCGGTAAAGGGAGGTCGACAGTGATGGTGAGTAGGTGGCGAGGGATTTTGATGGTTATGAGATTCCAATTTTTGTAAAGAAGAGGATGGTGGTAAAAGTTATTGAGGATTTAGGGATTTTGAAAAAAAATTTTGGTTGGGTTGAGAATTTTGATATAAAATTTGAAAATGGAAAAGTATACATTGAAGATTTAATGGGTGAGTGGAAAAAGCTTTGGGAATTTGATTTTATTGTGAATTTGAAGTAGAAGCTAAAACTTGAGAACTCTGGTGAAATCATTATTGAGAATTTTCTTCAATAGACAAAGAATTTGAAGAATTTCCTTAATGAAATAATGGTGGGATAGCATTTTTAGAAGAATTTGGTGGAGTTGCATTAATTTTATCAGGGTTTAAGTTTTGAATTTGGTGAGTTGAAGAGAGAAAATTGGGTTGATAAGAAGAATTTGATAAAGAGTTTTCATAATATTTTTTGTCCCATTCCTGCCTATCTTTAACATGTTGTTGATGATGATACTGAGCCATTTTATGCTCACATTCAATTCAATTTTATTCAAAATATTGGGGTTGAATAATTCTGTATAAATGCTCAGTAAAATCATCAAACTTCACTTTAGGCCTTGGCATTTTTAGGTGAAAAAGAGAAGAGAGAAGATGAATGAAGGTAAAATGAAGGGGTGAAGTAACTTATAGCCTAATTATACCACATAACTAGCTATGGACTTGGGCCCAAACTAATTATATATGGGGGGTATTATTTGGATCCAATTTTAATTTTGACTAAAAGCCCATTTTTTAGCCCATAAGTCCATTACATCAAGGCCAACCTATTAAATTTTAACTTGCTGATTAAGTGGCAAGAAAACTTCAAAAGAATACATTCTTTGTTATATACTAACATTGAGCTGGAGAGGTAAATCAAGAGCTGCAAGTTACATAATTTATTGCAAAATTAAAAGACTCATGATTGCCAGACTTTGTTGAAGAGTTAATGATAAGCTACTATAAAAGCATTAGGGGATTACCAATCAAAGGACAACCAATCATCCTCAATCAACTCTAAATCAAAACAATCATTAGATGTCAACTTATTTTCATAAGCTCAAAAAATCTATTTTGTGCAATTTTCTTCTTTAAGCAATCTTCACATTTTCTTTACTAATTTCCTATTTCTTCTAGTATTTTCAACATTATCTTCTAATTTTATCAAGTTTGTAAGCATTTCATTAGTGAAAATTTTCTTTATTTGTAAATTGTTCATGTTACGTTCATACCCGAATAATTAAAGTTAATTTGGGTTAGGACTAAATTATAAGAAAAATAAGTTTAGAGAATGGACTTAATTGAAAGAAATTAAGTTAGGAGACTAAATTATAATGTGGCGCAAACTGCCATTGATACGAATAAGAAGCAGAAGAAAGAAAGAAAGAAAGAAAGAAAGAAAGAGAGAGAAAAGGGATGCTGCTGTAGTCACGGGAGGAAGGAGAGAAGAGGAGGAATCGATGTTTTAGTAAGTGGACTCCTTTCTTCAATCCTTTTGCTTCTATATTTATTTTTGGATGAATTCCTATTATTTTTGGATTGAAAAATTGGTCTGTTAGTTGAAAATTTCATAATCTGAACGTTACTGGTGCGATCAGGTAGCACCTCTGTACATTAGGGCAGCGCCTCAGCCCGTTGAAGCTCTAAGGTGATGCCTTAGTAAGTAATAAGGCGACGCCTCAGTAGGCTATAAAGGCGACGCCTCAGTAGGCTATAGAGGCGGCACCTTAGTGGCCAAAGAGGCGGTGTCTCTGCACTGTGCCGACACCTTAGTGGTTTAAATTGCTATTTTGAGTTGTTCTTATCATTGTTTAATCTAGATTTGTGATATATGTGATGTACGATGTAAATACAAAGTTTTAATTGATAAAAAATATAAACATATTTGGAAATATATATATACTAAAATTATGAAATGTAAGACTGTGTCTGGGATACAACAACTCACAAATAAATAATATCGTATTGAGCATCAATGTATATGATATTAAGAGATAGTAAGCCTATGTTAGAGCCATTATAGGGTTAGTAGATGAGTATAGCCGTTGCCTGGGGCCGGGTACACATCTTACCCTGTAGAGGTAATTGGTAAATACATATAACCGATGCCTAGGGCTGGATACACATGTTACCTTATTGATATAAACTGATAAATGTGTATAGCCGCTGCCAGGGGCCAGGTACACATTTGTAAATATAGGGTTAGTAAGAGTGTATAGTCATTGTTTAGGGCCAGGTACATATTCTACCTTATGAAAGTAAAGTAATTAGGTTGAAAAATATGTATAACTATTGCCGGGGGCTAGATACACATCTTACGTTTTAAACATAAGATGATAATATACATACCCGTTACTAAGAACCGGGTACATATTTTACTTTGTAAATATAAGATCATATCCGAAGTATATATTTATTTTTTACCTGGGGCTAGATACATATATTAATTTGGATCTTAGGAATCATTTGAATATCTTTAGTAAATTATACTGTGTTGTGTATTACATGAGAAAGCAATTTTAGAATGGAAGTTTTGATTAAAATGTTTAAAAGGAAACAAGGAAGTTTAACTTCTGCAAAGTTAGTTTTGAATTAGCTGATTCTTATGAATTGATTATGAACTCATTTAATTTTTATAGTTAAGCTGGAGTGTTATTTTTATTCACTCACTGAGTATTATCCGTTGAAAATACTCACCACTCTTTTTCATTAAATTTTTCAGAGTTGAGTGGCTGTCTGAAAAATAACTTGATTTTTATGATAAGAGAAGTAGGAGTAGTAAAGAATCTCAAGAACATTATTTAGATAGAATATTTGGTATTAGTATATTACAGTTTTAAACAGTTATAAATTAATAATTTATATTGTGAGATTTGTATATAATAGTTATGGAGAGATTTTAGTATGTATTATATTCATGTAATTAAGCGATATTTAGTTGATGATTAGATTAAAAAATGAAGTAATACTCGGCCATATCGGTACTTAAGTTAGGAAGGTCAAGCGTGTGATCTTCTAATAAGAGTAGTAGTGGGATCGGGTGTTACAATTTTAATATCAGAGTTTAGGTTAAAAGGCCTAGGTTTGAAAGTTTAGAATTGGAAGCCTAGATTTGAAAGATTAGGTTTGAAATTTTAAATTGTAAGAACAAGGCTTTTGATGAATATTAGTAATGATATGAGTTTTAATGGTAATTGATTATATTAATTTTGAATTTTAGAAAAATGGCAAGAACTAGAGGTAGTTATATAGGAAGTCAAGCTCGAGGTCGTGGTCATGAATGTGGTAGAGGTCGAGGTAGAAGTAGAGGACATGGGATCTAGGATAATAGAGTTGAGTTAGTTGAGTTAGCTAACGTATCGACTAGTGATCGAGCATTTCCACGAGCATCACCTCCATCGTCAACATCAATTGGCAATGAGAGGAATGGAATGCATAATGCTCGAATGGATAATCAACATGACAGTTCAGTGCCTTCCGTACCTGTAATATTGTTTGAGAATGTGCCTAGGAGAGCACAAAATAATTACCAACCGCTGCAGCCCATAATGCCTATTAATGTGCCGAATCAATAAGCACTACCAGTGGTACATATAAATGCCACTGATTTAGCACATACAATGGAAATAGTAATGTTGGAAAGAGAAAGGTATAAGAAACCTGGAGACATTACTGAACATGCTAAGAAGTATGGAGTATATGACTTTTATGGTACTTTAGACCCTAGTCAAGCTGACAAGTGGGTTAAGACCGTAGAAAAGGCTTTTACTACGTTATAGTTAATTGATGAAGAGAAGGTGAGTAATGTATATGGACTTATGTTCGATAAAGTTGATGATTGGTTGGTTCGAATAAGAAATTTGTATAGAGAGGCTTTCAATTGGCCAGTATTTAAAAAGGAGTTCAATAGGAAGTAGTTGACTAAGGCAATTCAGAAGCAAACGAGAGCATCTTTTATAAATTTGGTACAAGGTTCGATAACTGTCAGGGAGTATACTGACAAGTTTGAAGATCTGTACCGATATACAAAGGATGTGTATCCTACGAAAGGAATGCAAAGTGACAAGTTTAGGGGTAGATTGAATGTCTCCCTATGTGGAAAGCTTAATTTATATGCTGGCACAACCTTTAGAGGTTCGGTTGAAAAAGCTATGGAACAAGAAAGGTTAGATAAGGAGTTAGAAGAAGCTGAGCAACAAAGGGAGTTAAACAAGCAATCTTGGAATGAGAATAAGAGATTGAAGTTTACCTCTGAATCAGAAGAAAATATTAATAGTAGAGGAAATGGTAAACTTCAAGAAGGTTAAGCATCGGTAAGGCAATCGATGGCACCACATGAACAAGCAGAAATTGGAAAAACATATGCAATGTCGTGGTGTAATGAATGTAAAAGTCACCACATGGGAAATTATAGTAGATGCACAAGAGTGCAGTATTATCAATGTGGTAAGATAGGGCACTATACTCGTGACTATCCTAAGAGGGTGTCAGTAGAGTAGTTAGTGATAAAATCAGGTGTTATACACTCAACAAGGGGAGGTAGACCCTTAAACCCCAATGCACGAGGAGGAGTGCAAAATGAAGTAAGTGCGAATATAGGACCAGCTCAGGAAGGACCTGTAGGTCAGTGAGCTAGTATGGTCGGTAATGCTCAGCAAACTAAAGGGTTTTGTAGTAACTGAGCAGGAAAAGAATAAAAGTACTTAATGCGATAGAATGAATAATTAATTTGTAAAGTGGAATTTATATATGATAGATGTAATCGTGATTTTGAAGTCTATGAATAAAGAAAGCGTTTATCTTAAGATATAATGCTTAAATTAGCGGTAATTACTATTGATAAGAAAATAAGAATTTAAATGAGAAAATTATTAAATTGAGTTGTGATGTAGAGAATTCTTGAGAATAGAATTATGAATATAATGTTTAGTAAAGAGAAGGATAAAGATTAAAGTAAAGATATTTTTAGTAATAACATGATGGGTATTCTTTGAATTTCGAGGATGAAATTCTTTTTAGAGGGGGAGAATTGTCAAGTCTGTACCTAAATAATTAAAGTTAATTTGGGTTAAAACTGAATCATAAAGAAAATAAGTTTGAAAAAATGACTTAATTGAAAGAAATTAAGTTGGGGGACTAAATTATAATATGGCACAAACTGCCATTGATATAGATAAGAAGTAGAAGAAAAAAAAAGAAAGAAAGAGAGAGAAAACGGACGCTGCTGCAGTCGCGGGAAGAAGGAGAGAAGAGGAGGAACTGACGTTTTGGTCAGTGGACTCCTCTCTTCAATCCTTTTACTCCTATATTTATTTTTGGATGAATTCCTATTATTTTTAGATTGAAAAATCAGTCTATTGGTTGAAAATTTGATAATCTAAATGTTACTGGTGCGATCAGTCAATGCCTCTGTGCACTAAGGTAGCGCCTCTGTGCACTAGGGTAGCACCTCAGCCCATTGAAGCCCTAAGGCAATGCTTTAGTAAGCAATAAGGTGACGCCTCAGTAGGCTACAGAGGCGGCACCTTAGTGATTTGAAAATGAACAGGCGGTGCCTTAGTAGCCGAAGAGGTGGCGCCTCTACACTGTACCGATGCTTCAATGGCTTAAATTGCTGTTTTAAGTTATTTTTTATTAGTGTTTAACCTAGATTTGTGATATATGTGATGTACGACGTAAATACAGACTTTTGATTGATTAGAAACATAAACAGATTTGAAAATATATATATACTGAAATTGTGAAATGTAAGACTGTATCCGGGACATAGAAACTCACAAATAAATGATATCATATTGAGTATCAATGTATATGATACTAAGAGATAGTAAGCCCATGTCAGAGATATGACAGGGTTAGTAGATGAGTATAGCCGTTGTCTGGGACCGGGTACACATCTTATCCTGTGGAGGTAATTGGTAAATGCATATAGCCGATGCCTAGGGCCAGATATATATATTACTTTATTGATATGAATTGATATATGTGTATAGCTGCTGCTAGGGGCCGGGTGCATATTTATAAATATAGGGTTGATGAGAGTGTATAGCCGTTGCCGGGGGCTAGGTACACATCTTACGTTTTGAACGTAAGATGATAGTATGCATAGCCGTTGCTAGGAACCGGATGCATATTTTACTTTGTAAATATAAGATCATATCCAAAGTATATATTTATCTATTACCTGGGGCTAGATATATATATTAATTTGGATCTTAGAAATTTTTTGAATATCTTTGGTAAATTATACTGTGTTGTGTATTTTATGAGAAAGCAATTTTAGAAAGGAAGATTTGATTGAAATTGTAACATCCGTATCCTTGAAGGATATTTATATAAAATTAAGTGATAATTAAGAAGTTGATTATCTCATATTAAATTGGTATTATTGGAATAAAAATATTATTAGTATTATTAAAATAAATTATAAGAAATATGAATTGGATTGAATTGAAAATAAATAAGGATGTAATTGAATGAATTAAAAATAAAAGGGTTTAGAGATAAGGAAAAGAAAGATGGAGGGCTAAAGTAGAAAGAAGGGGTGGAGTTGTTAGTTTCTACAGAGAAAGGCATGGCTAGGTGTGGGAAGGAAGAAGAAGAAGAGAAAAGAGAAAGAAAAGAGAAAAAGAAGAAAGGAAGGAAAGACGAGTGCTCTAAAGCTTGAGATTCGGATTTGGTAGAGGTCTCTCAAGAATCTTCGTGCATCAAACTTGTGAGTGGTTTTGTTTTAAAGAATCTAGTTTTCTTTTGGTATTTTAGACCTTGAAATTTTCTTATTGAAATGCTTAGGTTTTAAATGTAGATCTAGATGTTATGATGATGATTATAGGTTGTTTAACTGTGTATGAATGTTTATGAGTCGTTATTTGAGTGTTTGGTATCTTGATATAGTCTGAAATCAAAAGAGGCCGATCAAGCGGTGCCTAATGACTATAAAGGTGACGCCTCATCAAAGGCACCCGCCTCTATACAGAGGCGGCACCTCTGTAGCCTGATTTGCACTATGTTTTGATCATTTTTGAATAAATTGAGGCGTAGACTTGAACCGAACATTTAAATAACATATATGAACAATTGGAAAGTTAGAACTACTGATACTCATAATTTTATACCTTAAAAATTGAATTGAACTAAATAATTTACAAGACAGGTGAATGTCGTATAATCATGAGTCTCAGACAAAGAGACTAAATTATTTCTGGAAATAATCAAAGTTCGAAAGTTTTGTAAATAAATGAGAAGAACATAAAAATGATATAATTATACCCTTACAATTAATATGAATATTACATAAATATTATATTGATTAATGCATGAATAAATAAGGGTTGAAGATATATATATATATATATATATATATATATATATATATGTATGTATGTATGAGATGAGTTGGCCACTCATATTATAACTGTCTTTGGGACAGCACAGGGATTCAGAGGTGCATTTAGGGCGAATCCTTGTAGTTTTACCATATGCATACGAGATTATTGTGAATGATTCTATAATTTGGCCAGTGTGGGCCGTGAGAATAATGATTGAGATGTTATGAGAGAGAGATGTACTTTATATATTGTTATCAATTTTGGAAAGAGTTGGGGAATAATTTAATAATAATATTTGTACGTGTTTATCGATTGAGATAAATATGGTTTGTGATAATAATGCTTCATTCTCAAAAGAATGAAATTTTCAACACTAGAGACAACTGAATAGAATAATTATCAAAAGAGTTAAATCATGAAAGTATGATATAATAAATTACTCATAATTTATAAGAATTCTGCATTTATTTATAAATTGAGGAGTTAAGACCTCAAGTTTAATTTATTATTAAGAGTTGAATTTCTCTTAAATATGAATTTAATATAGTAATTTATCAGTTTAGAGTCCAATTTTTGGAAAAAGCTGCACAACTTATATTATATATTTATTTATATTATTCAGGAAATTACTTAATTAAATTTCTATGTGACAGAAGCTTTTTATTAAATGTTTATATAAGAAATATGTGTTATCATTTTGAAATGGTATTTCAATAATTGAGTACAACTCTAAGTTAAATAGTTTTCAAATTAATGTTATACTGTGATTAAAACACAATATGATTATTATCTTTATTTAAATAATGATTGAGATGTTATGAGAGAGAGAGATGTACTTTGTATATTGTTGTCAATTCTGGAAAGAGTTGGGGAATAAATAATTTAATAATAATATTTATAGTGTTTATCGATTGAGATAAATATGATTTGTGATAATAATGCTTAATACTCAAAAGAATGAAATTTTCAACTCTAAAGATGACTAAATAGAATAATTATCAAAAGAGTTAAATCATGAAAATATGATACAATAAGTTACTCAAAATTTACAAGAATTCCACATTTATTTATAAATTGAGGAGTTAAGACCTCAAGTTTATTTTATTATTAAGAGTTGAATTTCTCTTAAATAAGAATTTAATGTAGTAATTTATCAGTTTAGAGTCCAAATTTTGGGAAAATCCGCACAACTTATATTATGTATTTATTTACATTATTCAGAAAATTACTTAACTAAATTCTTATATGACGGAAGCTTTTTATTAAATGTTTATGTAAGAAATATATGTTATCATTTTGAAATGGTATTTCAATAATTAAGTACAACTATAAGTTAAATAGTTTTCAAATTAATGTTGTACTGTGATTAAACACAATATGATTATTATCTTTATTTGAAAAGGTTTTATCAGCTGCTCACTGGGTAATTTTCCTATGAAATTACTCACCATTGTTTTATAAAATGATTTTTCCAAATTAGGTTAGTTATATTTCGCACTTGAAGAAATGGCAGTTTACTGGGCTACGATGGTATATGAGATCACGGAGGTAGAGATGCTAGTACGGTACATAGTACATCACGATATCGATGCAGGCAGAGGTTCGATTGTTTTCCATTAGAGAGGAGCATTTAGATGGTATATGTACGACCTTCTGTGTCTTCTACGCCACCTCCACAGATGTTTAGGTCACCTCTCATAAGTGTGATGTGGAATTAGATACCTGCATTTTTTTTGGCTTTTTACTAGAGGCTATATTACACCCCTTATACTTTCATTGAGAGATTTTTGAGCCAAAAGGCTAGAGAGGTTGTGAGGGTATGGCCAGGGTTGGAGCTGTCTAGTTGATCATCACCATCATTTTCACCACGTTGGCTTAGGTTCCGACTTAGAGAGAGAGATGCCCAGATCATAGATACCTATGTATTAGGCTATTTTTATTGGCATTTGGTACTCTCATCCTTATATATATATATATATATATATATATATATATATATATATATATATATAATGTATATATTCTATTTTGATGATGGTTATGTATTACTGATATTATTATTATATCTACGAGTTGTTATGATATTAGAAGTGTTCCTTGCCATCTTTTTATATTCAGAGCATTTGATTATAGAAAATATATGACAGAAAATGTTATTATTGTGGTTATGATTTGTCCTAAGCAAGGGTATGTTATTTTATGAAATATCCACCAACATATAATTATTTTGCAGTTATATAGTACTGAATGGTATTCATATTATGAATTAATCATATAGGGTTAGCAACAAATATTTATTTGAAATTGAGTATTAAGTAAGTTTAAAATTTTATTGATTAAGAGATCCTTTCTGGCTCTAGAAGCAAAACCTTTACTTGCATTAATTCCTTAGTTATGTATACTAATAGAGTTGATGGTAGTCGGGGTGTTATATAAATGTTTAAAAGGAAACAAAGAAGTTTAACTTTTGAGAAGTTAGTTTTGAATTAACTGATTCTTATGAATTGATTATGAACTTATTTAATTTTTATGGTTAAGCTGGAGTGTTATTTTTATTCACTCACTGAGTATTACCCACTGAAAATACTCACCACTCCTTTTTATTAAAATTTTCAGAGTTGAGTGGCTGTCTGGAAGATAGCTAGATTTTTATGATAAGAGAAGGAGGAGCAGTGAACAATCTCAAAAATATTATTTAGATAGAATATTTGGTATTAGTATGTTACAGTTTTAAACAATTGTAAATTAATAATTTGTATATAATAGTGATGGAGAGAATTTAGTATGTATTATATTCATGTGATTAAGCAATATCTAGTTAATTATCAGATTAAGAAACGAAGTAATACTCGGCCACATCAATACTTGAGTTAGGAAGGTCAAGTTTGTGATCTTTTTAATAACAGTAGTGGTGAGGTTGGGTGTTACAGTTCATTCAACAACTTATTCCTATTTACATTTACTGGAAAAATTATAAAATTCCATTGGAACTCAAATGAATTGTGTTTAAAGAGTTTAAGAACTCACAATCTGTCTGATTAGAAGTTAATTTCTGGTTGAGGAAAAAATTTCCTCTGACACTCTTGCTTGATTGAACCCGGTTTGTAAAAATTGAAGAAACAAAATGCTAGATATGATTAGTATTTAAATTTCTTAATAACATACAAAAGGTGATTAAATGATATAATTATATAAATTTATTTAATAATATGTTAAATTATTGCTTGTTTAATCTTTAGATGACTTGACAAACTAAGTCCACCTAACAATTGTTAAATGATTGACAAGTATTTATTAGTTAAATATGTGTCAATTGCTGGTAGTAAAACATAGAGCACTCAAAATTATATGTCAATCAATAATTTGTGGTGGTGTAAACATTAGTTTAGGCAAAAACCAATCTGCCTAGAAATAATACTATAATAACAAGTTATATATGTATGTATATATTCGGATTGAAGATTGTACCATTACTAGGTCTTTTTGATAATGACAATAAGATAACGGTTTATATATCATCAAAAATAATTATCATGACATAAATCGATATGCATATTTTCGGCTTCAATTTCTGCCCACCAAGCACGGCAATGACTTGTTTTCCAGAGATTTAAGATGCAGCGTTGCATGCAAAGCCAACTTGGACCCCTTCAATTTCTCCTGTTTGAAAAGCCTGTAATTAGTATTGAAAAGGCTAAGTTTAACTAGAAGTGACATGAGTTGTGGTATAGCTTCAATGTTGGCAACAACTTATTCCATGGTGAACTTTTCAAAGCTTGTCAGCACTCTTGATCTGTTTTTAAATAGCATCTAATAAATTTCAGAAGAAAATAAAAAAAATCAATTCAGTTGGTCAATTAACTATTTTGCCAATTCGTGCATTGACTTGGAATTGCATGTAGTTCAGGGTGATACATATTAGTTTACAAATTTATTAAATTATTTGACAAATCAAGGCACGTGAGGTTAACTTTCCAACTTTTGGAGGGATAGCACCATTATGCATTTAGAATTCAAATCTTTATTTCATAATATTTAAATTTATTGTTGATGAATAGTTATATCTATATATTATCAAAAAAAAATTTATTATAAATGGATTTTTATTGAATTCTTAAGAAAGTTAGTTTTATGATAAAAATGAATTTTATACTTTGATAATCGAATCGTACAAATATATTAATATGAAAATAAATTTCATTTTTTATATTTTTAATTTTAATAATACCAGTAAATATAAAGATATGTTATTAATTTGATTTTGACAATTAAATGTAATACATTAAAAGATAGACTTAAAAAATAGACTTAAAAATAAACAAAAAGTGAAGTTGAAAAAATGTCACTCCCAGATATAATAAATTAGCAAACTTATTTATTTTCAATCATTTAATAATTTATATATAAAATTAAGGGCTGATTCATAATTTGAAATCATAATTGGACTGGACATGAAAATAAAGAGGAATTGGAAATTGAATAAAAAATTTTACAAACTGTTTAATTTACTACAAAATGGAAATTGAAATCACTGTTATATATATATATATATATATATATATAAATTTTTAAAATTATTTATTAATATTTACTAAAATATTATTATTATAATTTTAAAATTATTATAAAAATTATTTAATTATGTTTTATTGATTTATATATTTTGTTAGATCTGTTATAATGTCCTTACAATTAACAAAATGTAGCAAATAAAATTAAAATAATAGTTTCATATAGTTTCTTCTTAATTGCTTTTTTTTTTTTAATCATATTAGACAATTCATGCTACTGCACTAAAATCAAATGGCTCAAATAAAAATACATATTAAATACAGAATTATTAAATAATGAATACTTTAATTTTTGTAAAAAAATAATTTATCTTTTACAAGTGAAAAGAATATAAATATATGTCTATGAAGCAGAAAAAAATACATATAATGTGTCAATTATCCAAAATAATTAATGTATATATTTTTTTTAAAAAATTAGTGAATAAATGAGATGGTAAAGTGCTACTATATATTTTACATACATTTAAACCAACTAATAATATTATATATTTTATGTTTGCAAATAAAGATATATAAATTTTTTATAAGTAGCTCAAGTAGCAAAAGATATAGATATCAAACATGGTTTCAATTAAAAAAAAATAAAGAGATATAAATTATAACATGATGTCATGCATGACACATAATGATATGATGGTAGCCTCCAATATAAAGAATATGGCTCCAAGAATTTATTAGACAGAGGTGATCTATCGTGTCATCAAAAAATTAAACTAATAAATTAGCAAAATTATAGTCTAATAATAATTTTTAAGGATATTTTAAAATGTGAAATATAAATTTGCTTTCCTTATTTTATAAAATTAAATTTTATTGTATTTAAAAAGGAAAAATTATTA
This sequence comes from Macaranga tanarius, assembly GCA_949673435.1. Lineage (NCBI taxonomy): Eukaryota > Viridiplantae > Streptophyta > Magnoliopsida > Malpighiales > Euphorbiaceae > Macaranga > Macaranga tanarius. The sequence goes on along the minus strand of CATIWO010258627.1, from coordinate 5,953 downwards.
TTCTTTCAAAAAAAAAAAAAAATTATACAAATTAGGTTCAAATTTACAATTAATGTGCAAAGTATGAAAACAAAACTAAATAAAATCAAGAATGAAGGCTTTCTCACTGTCCCAATCGTGAGAACACCCCTGGGATCACGAGTAGGTGTGTGATGCATTAAATCTTGAAGATTTAGTGGAACTTTTGGAATAGAATTCCTCACGACTGAGTGGTCAGAAACCTTTCTAACAGCTAGATCAAACTCCAACGATCAAATTTTCAAGTATTACAATCGTGAACATCCTCCTCACGACCACGAGCACACTTCTAATTTTAAAAAACTGAAATTTTTATTAAATGAAGATGGAGAAAAATGAAGCTAATTGTTGACATTTCTAATATATAGTTTTCAACTTTCACACTATAAATACCTTTTGACTATACATTTAATAAGTTAATGAACATATATGAATGGTTGAAAATTTATTATGAAGTTAATGAACATACACAACTCTTGAGAGTTAAAGTGTGCGTTATTGATAGGATATCTTCTTCTATTATTTCCTTGGGTTAAAAAAAGGGTAGTGAGGATTAAGATCAACTAAGTTTGAAGTGTTAACCTTTGAAAACATTTGATTGATAGCACTACTAAAAAAACCGATTTAGTGACGGAAAAATCCGTCGCTAAATTCAAGAAATTCGTCAGTAATGCTGATTATCGATGGACACTAATCCGTCGGCAAAACACGCACCGTTAATTATTACTGATGGATTTTGAATGTTCATTGGTAAATTAGCGACGAATTTTCTGTCGGTAATTTTTATTTTACTGTCGATAAATAGGTCCAGTCGTCTAATATATTAGTCGGATATTACCGATGAATTTTTTATTTACCGACGGAAAAATTATCGACGGAAAATATCCCGTTGGTAATTAGCGATGGAAACTATTCTATCGGTAATTTTGGTGCAATATGCCGACAGATTTAATAATTACTGATGGATTTTCTGTTGCTACTTAGCGACGGAATTATTTTTATCGGTAATTTTGGCACAAAATTAGCGACGGATTTCTATTTCCGTCGCTAATTTTAGTAGGTTTTGTTTTTTTGGTAAATCACCTATAATTATTAAATTTTTTATATGAGTGTACCTGTTGTAAATTGTACAAACATTCATTATAATTTAAATAGAAATGAAATAATTGTATTAAAAAATATAAATAAATACATTTGAAACACAAATTTAACATGATAATAAAGTAATAATATATGAAAAAACGTGCCATTTATGAACAATTTTAAATATATATTACATAAATAGTATCAAAACCTACTGCTCTGCTAAATCTGTGGTATGATCTGGACCAGGATCACCCTCAACATTTGAAGGAGCTGCGTGTAAAGCTGGAGAAGGAGATGAGTGTGGAGGTAGAGGAGGTCGCATACCAAAACTGTATGCCTACCTCGACAAAGTCTGTAGCTCTAGGCGGATATCGCCAACTTGCTGATCATACTGACGGTGAAGATCAGAGTACTGCTGATCATACTCACGGCGAAGCTCAGAGTGCTGCTAATCATACTCATAGTGAAGCTTAGACAGAACAACATCTAATCTACTATGCACAGACCTCTCCATCGCATCATCAAAAGCGGCCTGAGAAGGAAACAACTCCTGCATTGAGGATGTCGCACCGCTAGTACAGGAACTGGTCGTATAGTAAGTCAACACTGAAGATCCAATACCGTACACTCGTTGTTTTTATTTTCCTTTAGCTGCTTGAAGGAAAATCTGGTTCTCATCAACTTCAGGTGCCTCTCCTCCCTCCTCTATTAGTTGCGAAACTGCAGCCACCATCTCTTCGAAAAGCGCCTAAATCAAATGATAAAAACCAAATACATTATTATATTATGTAATATGTGCACAAACTACTTATATAAGTATATTATTTATTTGTGGCCACTGAACATGATACAAAACTTATAAAAAATATTTTTGAACTTAATTAATAGTCTCTGATCTCTTATCAATAAATTTATTTCTATCTGACTTGCTCGTATGGGTGGCCTTGAAAAATTTATGTGCGCTTGGTCGCACTCCATCCTGCTCAGTCTGTATATTATTTATGATTTTAACAAATAAATAATATATTATATTATTATAAACATAAACGAAGAATATAATGAAATAATTAAGCTTAATACATTAATATAGTTCACAATGACATGTAGTATTGGACAACTATTAATTAGCTATTTCTTGCATATAATTTTTTACATTTAGTATTATGTACGTACCATAGCTCGTTCATGCTCAAGTATAGATCTAGACCCTCCAGTGTGCTTAGAAGGACCTGTACCTGGACCGGCTTTTTTAGATAGCCGATTTTTACTTGCTTTGCTATATTTTTCAACGTAATCTTACTGCGCCCATTTTTCTTACCAAGCTCTCCACACATCATCGGATATCGACCCATGCTATTTGTTCGACCTTCTGTATGTGGACAAATTATCTTTATACCGACTTACTACATGTTGTGCCCATACTGCCTTTATCTACTTGTCAGTGTGTGCCTCCCACCTGAAAAATTTTTGGACTTAAAGTAAGGTGAATTTACGTTTTAATACATGATCTCACTATCTTCATATCAATGTTCAAATGAAATAATAAAAATTTGATTACAATCTTGGATATAAAAAAATATTCTTCACCTTAAACTCCTCCCAGTAGAAGTCAATATGATCCTGAGTAAGTGCTGCCCACTGCCACCCTTCTACGAACCAACGTCGCTTGAAAATTGCTGTGCAAATCCTCAAAACTCTATCTCTTAGGTCTAATCGATTCATGCATTTATATTATAATATAAAATAATATTATACATATGATGAAGATTTCAACTCAAAGTATACCATTTACATGCACTATTCAGAGAAAAATAATAACTAAACATTTAGTTATTGTAGAAAATATAAAAATATTCACAAGTTCATAAACTTATATTAATACTTTTATTTTCAACAATGTTTACACAATTAAAAAAACGTTCATACCATTGTAATTAATATCACATGAATACACTTGATTCGTCTACTTTAATATAAATTGTACATTTTTCTATCAAGTTGTACAACAATACGATCCGCAGTTGGAGGGGGCTCTACTTCTTCCTCTGACTAATTTAGTTCCTCTTCCTCTGATGGGTAATACTCCTATGGGGGATGTACAAATAAAGCTGAGGGTGCCACGGCACTAGATGAAGATGCTGTAGTAGCAGCAGAAGGTGAACTATGTTAAGGATCTCCCCATCCTTCAGTGTGACCTCTAGCAGCTATCTCTCTACCTGGTCGACCTCGTGCAGGATGCCTCATATCTAAAAAAATATAATCCAAAGTTAGATAATAAAAGATTAAAAAATTTATATCACATATATTCTAATATTAATACAACGAAATTAATAATATACAATGGACATATGCATAAGATTAATATAGATACATTTATTATTTTTTCAATATCTTTTTTAGTACATAATTTTAATATTAAATTATAAATAATTATTGTAAATGACAATCACTCATCGTCTGTCTCTTCTAGTGCAATTTTCTCATCTCCATCTTCTGATGATATTTTATACCGAAAATCTTCTTCTTCATTCTCTTTTTCATCTACATCCTCCTCTTCGCCACTTATGTCAACCAAATTTGCTTGATCATCTGTTATGTGAACATCAACTCTTATGTCTAATATGTCATCATCTTGAAATGGAGGAACAACACTTGAAGATTTTGAGCTCTCTGGCATTTCAATTAGTGATCTTGGCTTCACTTTCAAAACTGCCCACCAATTGGCTCTATCTCTCTTCTTGCTGGGATAAGGGCAGTAATAGACTTGAGCAGCTAAAATAAATGGTTCATACTTATTAAACCTGTGTCGATGGTTTATGTCAACCAATTTGTAAGATTTATACACCATTGTTCCACTATTCGGTATTGGGTCGAACCAATCGCACTTGAATAACACCGTTCGTTTCATTGGAAATGCTGGATATTCAAGCTCAATAATTTTAGTTAATATTCCATAATAATCATTCTCTGCTCACTGTGATATATCCAATTCCAATAATTAGCCATAAATTCGTTCTTTAAAATATGGAGTCGTACAGTATCAAGGTCATGGAAATATTGGTTTCTACACTTGAACTTCGTGCAAGGACACTTAATTTTACCCCCACTCATGCACTTAGGATGTGAAGTTGCAAAGCCAATAAACTGTTTAACATTTTTAATGAACTCTGGGGATAACAGCCCATTGATAACTCTTCCTTCATACATCTATAATCGATCTTATCTCATATCTGTGTCCAACTGAAGGTTCATTTATCAGTAATAAAGGTTGAAGTTAGTTAGTATAGAGATGGGGAACCTAGATGTGTGAAAGCCTATTTAAGTGAAAAGACTTGTAAAGGTTTGGCCCTAACCCATTTGTATAAGTGGCACTAACATTCCTTCACATGTGCATATAGTATATAGAAAATTCGTCAGCCTTCCAGCGTCATTCTCCAAGTTCACTATTCATACTATATACCCAGCAAAGCCAAATGAAGCATAGTATGCATTGGTTTTGCATGACAAATAGTATGATATGCACTCAGAGAAAAATTGCTAAAAAAAAGTCGAACATATACATACTGCATGCATAAGTTTTGCATGTGATTTAGAATGCAAACATCACTTATACAAACTGTCCACTTAGACAATCTAATGCACTCATTATTGAGTGCACTGGACGGGTATTCTACAGCTAACTAAAGCTATTTAACATGGTCAGAGCAACTGTTAAGTTATTAATAAATAATTAATATACATACATGTTCTGATTTGCAAACATATACTTAATTAATTAATCATAGGCCGAGGCAAAATCAATCTGTAGCAACTAAATTGAGAATGTTGAATAATTCCAGTTGCTTGATTGTTTTTCAAATTTAAATCACATAATTTGCATATTGCCTTCATGCTTCCTACATATCTAAAATAATAACAATTGCATAATAGTACATGCTTGTCACAATAATCATTCAATATATATATATATATATATATATATATATATATATATATATAGGTTATTCGCAACATACGAGTGATATTAACTGAACTCACTGATGTACAGTCGTACTTGGGCCCCGATACAATAGCTCTCCTTGAGAAAAATCTAAAATAATAAAACATGATCAAAACGTATTTCCTAACATCTATAATTTTACAAAAGAATCAAACCACCTATAAAGGCTAAATAAATAAATTACGAAGATTCTACCAAAAATTTGGCAGAACCTTTCCTAAAATATAGACATCTTCCTATAAAATAGGGTCAATCCTGCAATAAAATAACTATACTTCTATACACAATCATAACTGCAATAAAAAAAAATGATAAGATTCTATCGCAATTCATCAAATTCCTCAAGATCAATTAATTTCATTAAAATTAAAATTAAGCAGTTTAAAAGTAATAAATAAATTTGAACAATCAAACAAAAAGTTTATTTTTTTACCAAAATTTAATAATTATCATTAATCATTGGATACAAATATTCATCTTTTACAAATATGTGCTCAAATTTAATTTATATTATCTTTTACAAAGAATGATTTTCAAAAAAAAAAAAGTGATTTTCAAAAAATTATTAACTACTAAAAGTATTGAGTCCAAAAAATTCTCTTTTCTTGCATTTTAATTAAATAATTAAAAAAAGTGAACATCTACCTACAATTTAATAAAAAAAATATTTTTTTTCATTTTTATTGTTAATTAAAATAGAAATATTTCAATAAATTGATGAAGTAAGAGATAAATTTTCTTATTAAGTATATAAGAGAGACACATTCATTTCTTATTAAATCAAATAAAAATAATTTTATAAATCAACAAAGACATATTAGTACAAATTTTACAATTTATATTATTTTT
>CATIWO010258624.1:0-13004 GCA_949673435.1 Macaranga tanarius | reverse complement strand
AATTCTTTTACTGCTTTAATTCTATAAACTATTGATCCGTTTAGACAAGCAAATACTCAAGTGAATTAATACTTAATCTCTTCTCTGTGGGACGATACTTGGACTTATAATCCTATATTATTACTTGACCCGTATACTTGCGGATTTCTTCGATCAGTTATCAATTTTTGTAAAAGGTAATAATATTAATTAGTTGTATGTCATTGTAAACATCATTAGATTTGGTATTTAAATATAATGGTCTCCCACTAACTTGGCAAATCCTACACTTCTAAGTAGGAACAGAAATCCCTTATTGGATGGATTTCTAGTAGGTAATAGAATTCTTAATGGGCCACTACTATCCCTCTAGTACACATTACCATTCTTGGAATAATAGTTCTTATAAAGTGGATAACTCTTGTCCATCATATCTCATATGAGGTTCCATTAATCCAACTCCTAATGTTACGGGCCTCAGGTACACCTAATTGCCATGCTTGGCCTTTAGTATTAGTTAGGTCCGTACTATTGGATCAGTGAAATGTATGGATTTGAGCACTACAAACCTCAGGTCCTTCTATTTGCCATTCTTGGCCTATAGTATATCCATACACCCACAAGATCTCATGCTTAACGATAACACTACATGAATCTCTTAGGCCTTATGTACACCTCTATGTATCCATAGCTGATGCACATAAGTCCAAAACCATGCAAGTTATTGCTCCAATGGAGATCCTAGACCTAAATTTGATTGAAAGATTTTTGGGTCATTAATTAAGATCTCACTTTGCATATTAGCCAGTTTACAAGATATATATATCTCATACAGACATTTTATGGTATCCATCCATAATATACATATCTTATATATACATTGCATGGTATCCATCATCAATCTATATACATATTACATACATATATAGCATGCCACAACATGCATATCACACATATACATTGCACATGTAAAATGGATACACAAATAAGGAGTGATCGTAGGCCTTTCCTAAGCTTATTCTAACTCTTAGAATAATTACAATTGGGCCTAGCCTAAGAAAAGCTTTCATTCCATGAGCCACCAAAGGTTGAATGGGCCTTCAAATTGAACACTTTAGTCTTCAAGTCACAACTCTTGTGATTTACATTCAGTCCTTATCATACCAGGGTAAATAATTTACATCTTAAATCTATGCAATTAATATTTAATTATATAATAATAATAAAATTAATTATTATTACAAACCATAGGATATAAACTAAGTCTATGATCATTCCTTGCATATATGACAAGCAAACATATGTAAAAACATTGTCCAATATGCATCTTGTTAGCATTGTAGAAAATGGTACATGGCCCATGCAATATACTAGTTACTGGGACAGCATGGTACATGCCTATGTATTCCAATACACGGCCGTGTATTGCTTAGTAAAAAAGGGCAGAATACTACACGACCATGTATATGGCCGTGTGTTCTCTACAAACACAACACTAACGATGCTCATATTGATAACACTTGCAACCAATATCATGTATAATCATAACACTTGTAATTAATATAATTTTTAGCATGTAATTCTTGTGATTTAGACTTTGATACCACTTGAAGGAATCAAGATTCAAAGCAATCAAAATCATACGAAATTTAAAAATTTTGATTATATACAACTCTTGCATCAAAACTAGAATCTTACCTAGCCCAATATCATATCGCAAGTATAATATATATAGCTAAAACATGCATGATGGACAATATTTCAAATCAACAAGTAATAAAGCCTACGAACTAAAAGTTTGGTAACACTTGCAAAACTCCTTAGTGTGTAGAATGCTCGACAAGCTTTTATTATTGTGATCCACAAGCTCCAAGCTCCCCAAATGTGAAGCTTTTAGCTTAAAACACATAAGTTGCACAAGGAAGATCTTCAAAGATGCTGGAGTACTACCCATAAGCCTCTCTTCTTTGATCCATGATGCTGGTTAGAACTCCTCCAAGCTTTAATGTGTGTGGGACCTAGTAGCAACCTCCAATGGATATCAATGGTAGATATGAACTTGTACAACTATTGTACAACAATGGATTTTGTCTTAAGAGTTTACAACACTTGCGATACTTTCTATTGTCTATACTTAGAAGAAGAAGAAAAAGGTGATATCAACCCTTTTCTTTGTTTTGTAAAAATATTAAAAATGTCTCTCAAATGTGCATTAATCTTAGTCCATCATCTCTGCACAACCCACTAACTTAAACACATCCATTTGATAATAGCTTGAGTGTCTCACACTCAAGCTACATACATGTGTTAGCTTGAGTGTCTCACACTCAAGCTACATGTATATGATAGTTTGAGTGTCTCACACTCTAACTATATGCATGGATAGCTTTATATCATAAGTGGGATTAGTTTGGTTTTGGTTACAAGGATAACCTTAGCCTTTGACTTCATTAACCATTAGTAAGTTGGGTTAAGGTTATGGGCTTGTCTAACACTTAAACAAGGCCCACACCAAACTAAACAAGACAACTCATGGGCCTTTTATTTAAACTCTTTAAATAAAGCCCAACTTTAATCCACTATTAATAATACATATAGTTCATCTCATGACCCATATCCATACTACCATTTGGAATCAAATATTAATTTAGTCCTTAAAGTTAATGTTACATATCAAATTAAGTCCAAATTAATATTTATTCAATTACAATTAGTCCTAACCTTTGAATTTAGACTTCAGGATATACTAGATCCCCATACATGCATAAATCCACTTCAATTAATTTAATTAATTAATTAAACTCTTTAATTAATAATTAAATTAATAATTATCTTCATCTGTGCAACTCTTGAGTGTGTGACTTACTAGGTTCAAGTCTAAATGGTAATGAAAAATAATATTAACACTTAATATTATGGAAACACTTTTCCATGCTAAATGTGAAAATTTTAATTAATCACATTTAGTTCCCATAAGTCGTGAGTAACACCTAGTATAGATATGATGACTACCCAATTACAAATGAATGCTATATGTAGATCCATAAGAACCAAAGAACTTAATTACCGTACACCAAATGTCCCTTCATTACAAGATCTCGATATCAGCTAGAGTCACAGTTTAGTCAAATTATAATTGCCTCAATCATATAACCTCATCTTCAGTTTAATTCTCGATAAAATATGACTACTATTAGAAACTCTTTCTAGTACCAAAACTCTTTCGGGTAAGTTAAGTTTGACCTGGCCAGGTACTTATTCATCAAGAATAACTTAAATAGCATATGATCTTATCCCAGTTCACTCTAGGTAATGAATTCCATTTTGGCCGATCACTCATCCCTACATATAACCAACTAGAGCCACCACACACCATATACCTATACGTGGCTAGTATAGGTATGTAAGTGGTAACAAACTCTAACCAACCATATGTGGATGAGCGTATCACCTCAGGTCAAAGGACCACATGCACTATTATGTCTAAGATTGTGATTGTTAACAAAAGTGAATTTCTATGCAATTATAAATCTTACGTCACAGTTCGATCCACCCATCACATGTGTATTCACATGTCTATTCTGATATCTCATATTAAGTAGTATAAGACTCACTACCTTCCACTATCGATATCTCATACTGATTAAGGAAAATAGACAAAGGTGATAATTTAGGGATTAATACTACCCTTATATTATTCCAATGACTATTAACATTTATAGTATATGTACTAAATGAGTTTGTCACTTATATTATTAACTCTTGATAATAAACTCATTCAATATAATACTAAAGGGAAAATATTCAAATAAACTTAATAATTAATTTAAATGAATATTTTATTGTTGTATGGATAAAAGTAGAATGTTAACATATAAGAATGGCCCTAGGGCATATATATACTAACATTTTTTTATTTTCGGATATATTTATTAGGATTTCTAAGCCTTGTACCCTGTAATCTCTTTTCTCACTTTTATTTTATTTTGTTTTATGTTGTGATAAATAGCTATTTTATTATGTTTGTTGTGCATGTGATCTATGTTGTGGATGTTACATTACTTGCCATTATGAATCCAAAACTAGGGTAATGCAATAAATATAACAGGTTATGTATAACGAAAAACAACAAGTAAAAACCTCTCTTCGAACATAGAATCTCTAACAAGGGAACTGGATCCTACGCAGTTTGGAATCTGTTTCTTATGTGGGTGGCGACTCTAAGAACACAAAACATCAGCTTCCTCCTCGATGTCATCATTCTTATCCCTTTGATAAATCATATCATTGGTGCCTTCTATCATCACGGTTGGTGACTTCACCGGGGACTACTCAGTGGAGTGACAGTTTTGAAACTAGTTATTTCTCATTATACTCATTTATTATATTTTTCTTCATAACAACATACTGCATTTACATAACACTTTACACAATAGCACCCTTAGTCCTCAATAACTGATAATATCATACTAGGATTTCTCTTGATTCCACTCGAGTTTTGGAGTGAATAGTCTGGTATTGTCAACTTTAGCTTTTAGTCGGTCCAAAAGAGCTATAGGGATTTTGTGACGTGACTCAGCTCTTAAGTCCACAATGGGGTATAGTTTCTCTCGAGTAGGTAAAAGATATTATGTCTACCTGACTAGGGCCTGTAACCAAAGTCCATAAATGGCGGTATCTCACTAAAGAAAACCTTAGCCTATCACTCTGACGTAGCCCTTGTAAATAAACTAATAGCAACTTTGCTTAGGATTCCACCTAATTTTTGCATACAAATTATGCTGAAACTCTACTTGTTTGTTTGGGAATCTTCAATTGTTGATCCATCTTCTGTTGTCTTTGTTTCTTTATATTAGACTTGTTGGGACCGTGTGAAATGCATATAATACTAGATATTTGTTGCAATGCTTGCAAACCTTGCGTATCCCCATATGCGAGCAATGTAAAAATTATATAGGATTAGGTGACACTATGTTGCTCATGTGGACCTAATGGGTCTATTTTATTATGATTCTGGCTCTTGAGGTTGCTCATCATTTATTCCTTCTCAAACATGAGGCAAAGTCAAGGTTTTTTGTTTGGATGGTATCGCTCTGTTCCGAAAGTAGCAAATGACTCACTTTTTGACCAAATCATTTAGGCTCTATTATAATTATATTATACTGTCCAAAAAATATATACTTGGGCTCCTGATGTGACACTTGTAAAACCTAGATAAATTAGGCTATGCAAAAATCTACACGTGACTCCGCCTCTCTCACTATCGCTACAAACTATTCATTTGAGTAAAATGTAGCCCAATCAAACACCTTTATTTGCATTAAAGTATTGGCTTAGTATTGCTCATGTGAATAAGCATATGATTATACCTAAGCATATATTATTTAGTCATAAAGCATCATCATTTTTTACTCTCAAAGTATATTGACATCGCTCGAACTTAAGTGCACGTCCAAAGTCCCCTATTGTCTAAGGATTGAATCCACCTATGAAAGAGAGTGTACCTCATGGAGAAATATAGTTGGAAAGGAGCGTTGCCTATATTTGGTTTGTTCATTTTGTAGGTTTACACTAACCATACTTTTCTTTTTAACTAACCTATTTTTCTTTGTTTTATTTTCAACTCTTTTTCATGCATACATACTAGCATATAGGCATATCACTTCTAACCCTATTATTTGCAGCCATTTTTTACATTGTAATAAGTTTTTGCATAAGCATGACATATATATATGCTAACCTTATTTTTCCACCTCATAATATAGTATACATATATGATATTTTTTCTTTTGCACTAACTCATTTTCTTTTCCTTCACTAACACTTTTCTTTTGCACTAACTCGTTTTATCTCTATTATTTACTCTTCTCTTTTGATTTGTTTATCCTCTTCATGCATACATGCATACATGTAGCATATATTACTAAGTCGCACTTTTATAGCCATAATGCATTCTTAATAAAGTCATGAATGAACATGCTATACATATATGCTAACCGTATATTTTTATAGTTCATGACATTGCATGTATCCATAATATTTTTCTTTTACTTATCTTACTTTTCATGTATACAAGAAGATACTTCTCTAACCCATATTCTTTGTAGTTATATTGTATTTTAATAAGGATCTATATAAGTATGTCACATATAACACAACATGCATTCACGACATCTTTACTCTTAATGCTAACCTTATTCTTTTCTTATGACATTGTACGTATACATCTTACATCAATTGCATTAACTCCACCATTTTGCTATTATAATCTTTTGAAACATCCCCAAGTGGAGAATTAGCGATAGTTAGGATTCAAGATGGCCGAGCAATCTGTGAATCAAATAAAACTTCAAGGACTAACTCAAAAAGCAATTTTAAAAATACTTAATCGATGATACCTCAGCTGACATCCTCTAAACTAAAATGAAGTCCACATTTAATACATTTATAAGATGGTGGGGATCCTTAATAAACTATCTAACTTTATAAATGCAAGAGTTGATAAGGGCAATGCTATGATAAACATACCAACTAAGATTGAGGAAAATGATAAATATTATCAAGCCCCAAAAGAAGCATCACCTTGACTGCTAGTTCATCTAAATAATCCTATTAGGTTTGAAACACTAGGGGAGTCTAAGATGCTAGCCAACAGGATGGCAGGACTTAAATTTTTACTCTGGGATAAAACCTTTGCAAAGAATTACAACAATGTTGATTTGGCACTTTTCAAAGTTGAACCCCTATCGGATTATTTCAAACTTCTTAAATTCACTAAATATAATGGCACTGGGGACCTTATAGTACATCTAAAGTAGTATGCCACCTTTATAGCTATAACCAAGCTTACAGAGGCATAAATCGTACATTTCTTCTTCACCTCACTATAAGAGGGACCAATGGCTTGGTTCTTTAACTTAGAGGATGAGATTAAGAATGACTAGATGTCTTTGACTTAAACGTTTATTGAGCAGTATGAATATAATACTCAGTTGGATGTCACAAGATGTGATTTGAAAATCACTAAATAGATGTATAAGGAGAGTTTCTCTGAATATGTTGTAAGATACTGAGCCAAAGGTGCCATGATAAGGAATAGGCCTTCTCAAGATGAGCAAATTGAGATGGTGATTAAAGGTGCACTATCTTACTTCAGGAAGAATATGTTGTATACTCATCACCTAAATTTCAAAGCCCTCTACCAAGCTGGGATTAAAATTGAGGATATAAATGCTATATAACTTGAAAATGAAAACCACAACTCCTCTCTAATAGGCAACCAAAGATCAACAAACTATGCCCCACTGCAATCAGGACGCCTATAAGTGCACATAGTCAATTATCCCCTAGCTAAGAGAAAATTTTCCAACTTTAACTTGCCCCTCTCTAAATTCTTCTAAATACTTCAATAAGAGAATCTCCTAAGGCCTCTAAAATTAAGACTACCATCAAATTTTTTACCTTCACACATTGATCCTAAACATTTTTATCATTTCCATTGAGTCTTTAGCCAAACCACAAATGATTGCAATGCTTTAAAACATAAAATCCAAGACCTAATTGACATAGGAAGAATTATAACCCAAAAAAAATCTTGCACCAAAGACAACGTACTACTTAACTGTTGAACTATACCACCACCCAACTTTGGAAAAAATAGTATCTCCTCTAGGGTGCACAAATCTTAAATAAGTAAAACATTACCCATCTTTCAAAACTTTGCATCTAGCCAACATAAAGGTGGTAGGCGAAGGGGAACAATGGGAACCCATCTTCAATGAAATCCATAAGCAAGCATGTCGTGTCAGCCTCATTGATTCCAAGCCTAAAATACTAGAATAAAGAAGCCAGTAAAATTTTTTATGGATGTACTAGCTAAATTAGAACAACAGACTCTTGTTTTGCTATTTTGCTAGTTATATAAGTAATATTTAACAATTCATGTAGTTCTTTTAGTAAGATTATGAGTTTGTTTTTCATTATTAACTTATGAGTTGTCAGTAATCATTACTCATTTAAGCATTTCATTAAAGTTATAAGATGTTTAATTCTTATTACAGTCTCGTTTACAAAAAAAGAATGACCTAGTTAGGACCAAAAACCTTCAAAAAGAAGGTGGCCTAAGCAAAAGAGGAAAAGTAAAATAAAAAGAAAAAGGAGAAGAATAAAGAAAATAAAAGAGAGAGAGAGAGAGAGCATGACTATTTGTAAAAATCTCTAAAAAATCAACCACCTAGACAAAAGAGAGAAAATAAAAATAAAATAATACAGATGAGGCATGTACTTAAATAAATAACCAAGTAGGAACGCTTGCTACACTTGATGTCATCTTATCTAAAATAAGCTCTTCTTTGATTTAAAAGTTCCTAATTCATCTTTGGATATTATCAAGGATTGTAAGGACAGTCAACATGTAGAGAGGCAAGTTTACAATTCTCCAAAAAGCATCCTAGGTAGAGCAAAGGTTGACCTTCCAAGGTCTAAAATATAGGGGCACACTCAGAGCACTTATGAGCTTGTATACAAAGACAGTCTATTTAGCAATGACAATCGATTTTTCAAGATGGAATCATAAGGGACTCCATAAGGCACACTAAACCACACGTGCACTATAGCTCTAAAATGGTGTAAACTAGAGACCTATTAGCCCCTCCAACAAGTATTGTTAATGTTCCTCTAAACATTTCGAAATGTTTATCTGTCTTTGAAACCTGTGTATAACTAGAACTCTTCAAAACCTAAAACCTACCTTTAATAAAAGTGTCCCTTCTCAATAAGACCTAAACCAACCTTAAGAAAAAGGCCACTTTCTCTAAAGAAAAAAAAACTTAAATTAATTACCAACAAAATCCTTCTTTTCCAAATATTCAGGCCCACTTCCAGAAGATCACCCTTTCTCAATGAGGCCTAACTCGACTTTTCAATAACAAATAATAAGAATATTCCATCTTTATAAAATTAGAACCCATTTTCAATAAAGACCCTACCAAACTACCTAACTTACCGTGCACCTGACTCTATGCCAAAACAACTGAATATTCAATGGCCCATAACCTAAAACTTCTTGAACAATCGTCAACTTCTTTATTAGGTAAAATAGCCTCCTAGCTTAGAAACAACTACATCAATTGAGTGTATCATCATCAAGATCTTTAGTTTTGTCTTTAATCGAGTTGGTCCTCCTATTATCAACAATGGTCGTAGTATTTTTGGCCATGAACTACTAAACTAGTTAACTCTCCCTGAAGAGTCCTAAGCCAACCTATAAGATAAGCCTTTCTTGCCATGTGGTAGCTTACCTTTGTCTTGAAATTGCCAAAAACCATTTAAACCTTGACACTCACTTTTATCACACAATATATCCACTTGCCTAATGAATGTACATACATCTCACATGTATCTATATCTTTGAAAAGCAAGCAAGTGATTCTCTTCGGCATATACCGACACTATTATCAGTCCATGCATGCATATGTTCACTCATATATCCAAAATAAGAGATTTTAACTTCATATTTCATCATGGTCATTACATGCACATATATATCCATGCACATGCCTTAAGAAAAGCGAGTAACCACCTCATCCTCATGAAGTATAAACTTCTGCATTGTATATATACATATATGCATATACCTAAGAATAGTAGTCACCTTTACACCACACAATGTGGTCATTAGTGTTCCATGCACACATGCATTCTTTTAAAAGAATAGGTAGCACTCTCGTTCATTATATAATATGATCATTAACATTCTATTCAGACATGCATCATCCAATCTTCCTTCTTCATCATATATTATAATTATTAGCATACAATGTGTACATTCATCTGTATATATATATGTTAAATAAAAATAATAAATTCTCTTTCTTTACCATACGCTATAATTATTCATACATGCATACCTTAGAGAAATAAGCAATCTTTCCCTATATTTTATTGCATAACCACTCACATTATATGTATACATGCATCAATACACATGCCTCAGGATAACAAGCAGTCATTTCATCCTCATAAAGTATAATCATTCATATTGCATGCATGTATAAATTCATCTACCTTAGGATAGTGAGTCACATCATATGCATACATGCATCCATACACATGCTTCAAAAAAATAAGTAGTCGCCATGTCCTCATAATGGATGATTATTCACATTGCATGCATACATAAATTTATCTACCTTAGGATAGTAGACAATCTTTTCCTTTATTGACCAGTACATTCCTTAACATTGCATGTATAATATATGTTGATGCATATGTCTGAATTTCTTTATCATACATCATAATTGTTAGCATCCCACACATAGCATGATCATTCACATTACATGATTCAACCTATATGCTTCAATAAAAAACATAAACTTTCACCCTTCATTATGTACCATAAAGGATTCATATTACAATTTTCTCACATCTACTAATATGCCCCAACAAATAAGACAATCTTCCTTATAATCATTAGCATTCCACCTATACATGCATCTGCTTATACACCTAAAAAAAGAAAAGTCATCCCTTTCATTCGGAGGTAAAAACTACTAGTACCCCATGTGCACATGCATATACAAGAAAAATGACACATGTTCTATTTTGCACTAATTTTTCAAAATCAGATTAACATACATAATCACACACTAAAAAATGCCAACACAAATAAAAACAAAAGAAATTAGAACAACTGCCCTGGTTAATTCCTTTTAGCTAGCTGCAAGAGTCGAATTACGAGTTAAGTCTGGAACCTGAGAAAACTCACTCTGCATATGAATTCAGCCTGCTGAGATTTGCTGCATAGAGAGATTCGTGATGTATAGGAGATAATCTATTAAACTAACAAAAATTGACATACAACTAAATAAAGCTTGGGTTATCTCCTAAGAAGTGCTTTGTTTATTTATGGTCCTAAGCTAGACCGTAGCTGGTGCAATTTTAAAGTGGAGAGATTGTCCATAACCACCCTGAACCTGTTGCTTTTGTCTTTATGAGCTCATGTGGTAAGCTGAGTTTGGGTTTGGTAGGCTCGGTAGTAGAGTGTGTTTTGAATATGTTATGTACTTGACTTAGCCCACCGCATCTCAGTGTGAGTGTACCCTCATAAATATCAAAGATGGCTTTTGAAGTATATAGAAATGGCATTCCTAAAATCATCCTTGGATTTGCACCCTTGCATGGCTCCATCACCATAAAATTTATGAAAAATATGAAATTCCCCACAGTAATCTGTACACCTTCTAGCACCCCTTTGGGATACACACGGGACTCATCTGCAAGTTTGAGACTGAGATTGATCGGTTTCAAAGGTCCCAATTGAAGATCACTGCAATCAAACATCAGATTAATTGAAGATCCAGAATCACATAATATATTAGTGAAAGTTAAGTTAGAAATGGAGAAAGATATAGTGGGAAGCTTCATTGAAGTTGATATATCACTTGCATCCATAAGTGTCATGCTATACTTAAGACTAAGTATGACTTCTTCTTGCTCTTTAATAGTCATGTCTGATGAAGGTTGGTGTGGCTCACTTTGCTGAGATGTAGCGGCTTCATGCAAATCTTGATTGTGCATAGGTGGTGGTATTTCGCTTCCAAAGTAGATCTTCAGTCGCCGCCCATTCACCTTGAAGATCTCCCCTTTGCTGTTCTGGATATTCACGACCCCATATGGAGATATGTCAATTACTGTGAAGGGTCCAAACCATCGAGTTTTAAGTTTTCCAAGAAAAAGGCGGAGTCAAGAATTAAATAAGAGAACCTTATCTCCTGTCTTGAAGGTCTTTGGTCTAATCATGTTGTCATGATACAACTTTGTCTTGGCTTTGTAAAGCTTGGCATTTTCATAGGCTAAATTTATGATTTCTTCCAGCTCATTCATTTGGAGAAGTCACTTGTCTCCGGCCTTCTTGATATCGAAATTCAAAAGTTTTATAGCCCAATAAGTCCTATGTTCCAATTCAACAAGTAAGTGGCAAGCTTTGCCAAACACTAAATGATACGGCGACAGACTGATTGGCGTCTTGTATGCTATTCTATTAGCCCACAGTGCATCATTGAGCTTACTGGCCCAATCCTTCCTTGAGTGCCTAACTATCTTCTCCAGGATACATTTCAACTCTTGGTTGCACACTTCCACCTGCCCATTAGTTTGTGGATGGTAATGGGTTGAGACTTTATGTCAGATGTTATATCGTGCCAAGAGGGTATCGAAATACTTGTTACAAAAGTGACTGCCACCATTACTGATAATGGCTCTAGGTGTGCCAAATCTTGTAAAAATCTTTTTCAAAAATCTACACACCATTCGAGCAACATTTGTAATACATGCTTGTGCTTCCACCCACTTAGAGACATAATCCACAAATACAAGAATGTATCTATTCCCTTGAGATGTAGGGAATGGTCCCATAAAGTCGATTCCCCATACGTCGAAAAGTTCAACTTCCAAAATTCCCGTTTGAAGCATCTCATCTTTTCTTGACATTCCACCACTTCTTTGGCAATTATCACACCTATTCATAAATGCTCTAGCATCTTTAAAAATCGAGGGCCAAAAGAACCCACATTCTAGTACCTTGGAGGCTATCTTATGTGGCCTATAGTGTCCCCCATAAAGAGAGCTGTGACATTGGTGTAAGATATCATGTATTTCTTCATTCAGGACGCATCTTCTCACTAACCCATCACTACATATTTTCCAAAGGAAAGGCTCATCCCAAATATAATGGCGAGTATCATACTGTAGTTTCTTCTTCTGTTGATATCCATAGTCCGTTGGAACTATTCCACAAGCCAAAAAGTTCACTATATCTGCGAACCATAGTGTAACTGCATGCTGAAGGGTAAACAGTGTTTCATCAGGAAAAGTTTCCTTGATGGTTAAGCCTTCGTCCCTTTCTTTCTCTATTCTAAATAAATGATCAGCTACCAAATTTTCAGGCCCTTTCTTATCTTTGATTACCATGTCAAATTCTTGTAAGAGCAGAACCCATCTTATAAGTCTTGGCTTAGAATCCTTCT
>CATIWO010258600.1:0-17642 GCA_949673435.1 Macaranga tanarius | reverse complement strand
TGATTGACAATGTATGTAAAATTTACATATATTGGCTCAAAAATTAAAAGAATTGTGAAGCATTTTTACCTTTGTTTTCATCGGCATAGATTACATTCAATTCTCTTATATACTGGAACATTTTTGGCTGTCCAAGATTTGCCTGCTTATGCTTCAATCTGCTGTACCCCATTCTTTAGTCATGGAGAATCATTTATTGATTAAACCAAAGATTGTATGCTAGAGAAAATGATACCTTGTCACCTGAACCCACAAAAAACAAAAGCAATGGACACCATCTATAGCCGGCTGCTTATGATACAATATTTTATACTGAACTTGATCAATACAAAGATAAAATATATACCTGTTTATGCTTTGCATGAACTTGCAATGGAATTATAAAGAATTTGCTCTGATAGGAACCTGCAGCTCAGTCAAAACCATTGAAAATTTTCACATGTTAAGAAAAATATTGAAGGAGATATCAGATTAGAACAATTTCAGATTGAATATGAACTCACATTGCTCAAGTTTTTATGTTGTCTTTCTTGTCTAGAAGCCAATGTGATACATCTCTTTTTCAAGAATCATTATCCTCCTGCGTTCACAAAATCAAGAATTTGAGGTTACAAGAATCAAGATTATCCGCAATGAGTCAAGAAAAATTGGATGCAAGAAAACACCAAATGCATTAAAGGGTAAAGAGCAATCATTTTACAAAAAGTTCAAGAAAACAAAATACACAAGAGCCAGAACCTATGACTTTACAATCTGGCAAGATGTAACAACAAGAAACTTGCAAACCACAAAGACCTTGCAAAGAAAGCAACAGAACAAGTCAGAAAAGGGCTTAATATCTATAAATAAAATCATCATAATCAAAGAAGGAAAAAAAAAAATTACCAGGAAGAACTTTAGAGAACACAAAAAATATGTTCAAGACATGGAGAGCAACAATGGAATGAAACTAAAAAAAGGGCAAGTAGCAAAAATAGTATGACAACCCCCAGTGCATTAAAACAATTGTGAATCTATTTAAAAGCTAGCTGTTAATTGGTTGTTGCAGTAATCACGAATTAATTAAAAAAACAAACAAACAAATAGATTACTTAAGAGTTTGAACATGTCAACCTGTGTGTTTCTAGGGGCCAACCATTATTGGATAATTAGGACATGCCAATTATTTATGTCAAAAACAGTTACTAGCTGATCTGTATCAACGTATAATTCTGGCCCCTTTTTCATCTAAAACTTTTAAACTAAGCCTCTTCAACCATTCATTCAATATATATATATAAAGTTTGTAGCACCCAAAAACAATGGTCCACTTACTTCAAAAACCTTCATCTTCATCATGTTGAACTCCAAACTTTTTGATCACCATAATCTTTTGCTTGCAAAACTCGCAATGCTGCCAGCCTGCCACTATATTTATAACCCAAATAAAAAATAATTATTGGTGATAATAATATTATATATGCATTTATACAATTAATTACTTGAAGAAAAAAAGAAAATTTATATGGTGGATGCATGTGTCTTGTTCATATTCAATATGTGCCTGTGTTTTGTTTGAAAAAAAAAAAAAGTGTGTGTATATAAACTGTTAAAATATTAAAAATGGAAAAAATTATGTATGATAATACTTGTTTAAGAAAGAAACAGACGATAATACAGGTTATTACCTTATAGGGTGAAATTATACAATGTAATAATAATTTAATTAATTAAATTCTTTGGTATAATGAACAACTGAGAATTTGGATTTTCAAATTAACCTTACTTTTTTTGGATATTTACAAAATGTACATTAAGGTGTCACAATCCGTAACTCGTAACTCATATGAGAACTAAACTTATAATTTTTCTATTAAGTTACCTACAAATATATATATATATATATATGTTGGGAAAAAAATTCCACTCAAATAAACTAATCAATAATTAAGTCAATAAAACCACAAATAGAGAAAATAAGAGTGCATAAAAATTTTTCGTGGTTCGGCTTAGATTGCCTACATCTACGGAGAAGAATAAAATTTTCACCATATAAGATGAACATCACAATACAAGAAATTGCAATTCCCCTTGAGTTGGAAATACTCAAACCCACAATTTATATATCTCACCTCTCATATAAACTAGAAAAATTTACACTCTCCACCCTCTAGAAAACCCTAAAGAAAAAAAGAGACTCACAAAAGTATTTTTCCAAAGTTCCACCACTCAAACTTGCAAATCCAAGTTGTCTTGTCCCACACTTTGCCCTCTTGTAAATCCTTGTATTTATAAACCTCTAAAACTTATTTGAGAAGTTTTAGAATTTGACTCCAAAATTAATTCCTATTCTAAGAAATTAATTTCTTCCTAATCCAAAACCAATTAAGACTCTCACAATTTAAGTCAAAATCCTAATAAATCTCCACATTGACTTAAATTGTGCAATTATATTGGTCTTAATAACCTAACTACACATATCTGAATTAAATTCTTGATCACACACTTTGATTCAACCATGGCCAATACACTATGTGCAGCTGAAATTCTGGACAATATGACAAGTTTCAATACGATCACCAACACGCCCGTGTCCCTGTCCATGTTCACCGCTGGACAAAATGGCACCCTTTCAGCACACCCTACAACACGCATGTGTTTTAGGCCATGTGTGTCTCCAATATGAACAAACAATCAATAAAGTCCTTAGTCAAAAGCTACTTGACCCCATGGAGAGATCTTAATCTCTTCATCTCATCCACATTCCTTATCCTTCTAGATAAGAGTTTCTCCATCTTCCTATACAAGAGAAGCCATATTCTTATCCTTTTTCTTACCCTTTGGACAGTCTTTTTTAAAGTGACCAAACTCTTTGCATTTATAGCACTGAATTTCATTCAAAATTTTGACTTTGGTTTATCGAAATCCATTCTTTCCAGAAGATCGCCCTTTCTGAATCACACCTTGAACCGTCAATACCTCACCATTCTTCTCCTCAATTTTATCTTTCCTTCGAGTTTGAAGGGACTCTAGATGTGCTTGTGTAAGATCCATAGTCAAAGTATCTTTTCCTGCAATAAGCGAATCAACAAAATTCTCATAAGGGTCAAAGAGTGAGGAAAGAAGCATTAGCGCCTTATCTTCTTCCTCAATCTTAACATCAACCTTTTTTAGTTGATCTAATATTCCATCGAATTCATTCATGTGCACCACCAAATTTTTCCCTTCCACCATCTTTAGCTTGTACAACTTTTGCTTTAGATGTAATTTGTTGGTTAAACTCTTGGCCAAATAAACCTTTTCTAATTTGTCCCAAATATCTATGATAAAATTTTCTTCAATAATATTATTTATAATGTTATCTCCAATGTAAAGACGTATTATACTAGCACACATTTCTTCGAGCTCTTCCTATTCTTAATCTTTCAATTTTTCTAGTTTTGGCTCTTTTCCTTTCAACACTCTTACTAAACCTTATTAAACTAGGAGATCTTTTACCCTTTTTTGCCAAAGAGTAAAATTGGTTTTCCATCAAATTTTTCTATTGTGAAAAATGATGATGAACCGCTTGACATGATTATTGATCTCCAACCGAAGCTCTGATACCACTTGTTGAGAAAAAATTTCACTCAAATAAACTAATCAATAATCAAGTCAATAAACCATAAATACAAAAAATAAGAGTGCACAAAAATTATACGTGGTTCGGCTTGGATTGGCTACATCCATGGAGAAGAATAAAATTTTCATAAACATCGGAATATAAGAAATTGCAATTCCCCTTGAGTTGGAAACACTCAAACCCACAATTTTTATATCTCACCTCTCATATGTACTAGAAAAATTTACACTCTCCACCCTTTAGAGAACTCTAGAGAAAAATAAGAGACTCACAAAAGTGCTTTCCCAAAGTCCCACCACTCAAACTTGCAAACCCAATTAAGTTGTTTTGTCCTACACTTTGCCATCTTATAATTCCTTGTATTTATAAACCTTTAAAACTAGTTTGAGAAGTTTTAGAATTTAACTCCAAAATTAATTCCTATTTTAGGAAATTAATTTCTTTCTAATCCAAAATCAATTAGAACTCTCACAATTTAAGTCAAAATCCTAATAATATATATAGATAATTAAGATTTTATGTAGTGATTAGATAAAGTAGCAACTTCTTTATTCTTGCAACCATAGTCAATCCCATAAGAATAAAAGGAGTAACATAATTTTCACCAACTCTTTGTTCTATAATTAACTTTTTCTTAGTTATATTTAAATGTCATGCTAAATGGATGTGTTATTATGATTTGAGTATTTAATGAATGGTTTATACAAGGCATAACCTTCTGCTTTTAATTTAGGTTAAAATTAATTTTAAAAGGTAACACAAATAAATTCGAATTACAGTATTTCGTGATATGAGAAAAATGACCACTTAATCATTTATTTAGCGACTATAATTTGAATATTTTATTAATAAAAATATAACTTATATTATTTATTAAAAATTAATAACTAAATATAATATGTTCAAAATTAGTAAAGATGCATGTCCTCAACTTCTATATTTAAAAAATTTTTAATAGTTTTTTGTTACATAGGCAATAGGAACTAAGATACTTTTTACATTGAAAAATTACTATTGCGCATAATAAAGATTGGAAGAAGAAATGATGCTCATATGTAAGGGTGTGCAAAAATTAACCGGACCAAAAAAATAAACCCAATTCAATTTTTAATTTTCCAATGGAAAATTTTTGGTCATAATCGAAATTGACCAAAAAACTTGAAATATTATTGTATATATATAACATAATATTAAAATGTAACACGTGTGCAGTTGTAGTAAACTGAAACTCAAACTTTAATCCCCACACTTGACTAAGTGGTGGGTTCAAAACCAAGCTGAGACCCAAACTTCAGTTCCCAAAAGTGTATGAATGCATGTTATCATCAACCTACTAAAAATTCTTATTTATTTTTTTTTTTGGATTAAAACTGAATTTCATTACTTCAAATCATCAAGAACATACAAAGAAATAGAATCGTCTGGTGGTGAGAACCACATAACGCTATCTGACAAAGAATTTGACACCCTTGAAAGAGCATGAGTGACTCGATTCACAGATTGCTTAATATATCTAAAGCTGACATTAGGACATGCATGCTTTAGTGTCAAGATATCATCAACTACATTAGCTAAATAAGAATTAATAGAAGAGTCGGACATAATAGCTTGCATAACTGATAGAGCATCATATTCCAATATAATAGGTTCACCAAAATGATCCTTGATCCAACTTAGAGCTTCCTGAATTGTAATGGCTTCAGCTAGCTGAGGATTATCGATGCCAATAGAAGAAGAGCAACCTGCACAGACAAAAAGACCCTGGGAATTTTGAAGAACCTAACCTGATCCAGAATGGGATGGATTTAGAAATAAAGCAGCATCTGTGTTCAACTTGAACATCCCCTCTGGGGGGCGTTCCTAACGAGTGCAATTGCTGGATAGAGAAGTATGATAGCTTCCAAAGAGAGGCTTTGATGCTTGAGCCATAGTCCACTACTCTAGAGATGAAAGAGCAGTTTTAACAATAAGATTTGGAAAGAGGATGGTACCTTCCCACACCATTTTGTTACGGTTATACCAAAGACACTAACACAATATGAGGAACTTGAGCAGCTATTCAGGATCACAATGCGCAATAACCAATCGAAGCCACTCTAATATATTAGCAGCAGAACCTCTGTAAAAACCAAGTCCCAAAACATCCTAACAACGCCTCGCATAGCAATAATCAAGGAAAATATGAGTATCCATTTCAGCTTCATCAACACAAAAAGGGCAACCATTATCGACATTTAAATGGCGGGCAATTAGGTTTATACGTGTGGGCAAACACAAGTTTGTAAGTTTCCAAATGAAACAATGTACCTCAGCAGGAATAGGATGTTGTCATAACTTATTCCAGAAAGCATAATCAGATTAAATTGACGAAGCTGGTTCTTAAAGGCTAGTAACACATAAATGGTAGGCACTATGAACTGAGTAGATACCCTTCTTCTCATGAAGCCATATTAAGCAATCTAAATTTTTATTTATAGCTAACGGAATGCTAGCTACCAATTAACTTATAATCCTTTTCATTGAATAAAGCACGGACGCGCTGCCAATTCCAAAAATTTGATGTCTCAGAGATAAGATCATAAATCTACATAAGATCCATATTAGGAGGTGAAGATGATATAACAAAAGGATTGGACTTATCGAGAATCCAAGGATCCTTGAAAACTCGAATGTTATGACCTGTACCAACTCTCCAACATGTTCCTTTCAAAACTAGAGCCCTAGCTTCCAGCAGCCCCCTCCAACAAAAACTGGAGTTCCTCCTCAAATAAGCATCAATAAAAGAATAACCCGGATGATACCTAGCTCTGAATAACCTAGAAATAAGAAGATCAGGCTGACACATAAGACACCAAACCTGCTTGCCTACTAAAGCCAAATTAAAACACTGTACATCATAAAATCCCATGCCACCCATGCCTTTCTTTTTTACTAATAGCCTTCCAAGATTTCCACTTGATGCCAGAAGAGTTCCTACTAGAAGACCACCAGTACCCATTCAACATTCTCTCAATATCCAAACAAAAAGATTTTTGAAGAAGATACATGCTCATCATATAATTTGGAAGTGCTTGGGCAACGAATTTAAGGAGCACTTCTTTACTTACAGCAGACAACGGTTTCCGCCTCCACTATTGAATCTTCACCTATAATTTCTCCTTTAAAAAACTAAAGACTTTCTGCCTATTTTGGCCAATAATAGAAGGCATAACTATGTACTTGTCATCCCTATAACTTCTTTCACCTGTGGAATATTGCACACATCCCTGCGCGTAGAAAGAGATGTGTTTATACTTAAGAAAATGGCTGATTTATTGTAGTTCACTGATTGACCCGAAGCAGCCTCATAAGTGCATAGAATGTGTCTTAAATTAGATGCTTCAGCAGTAGTGGCTTTAAAGAAAAAATAACTATCATCGGCAAACAGAAGTTCAGAAATTTGAGGAGCACTATGAGCAATTTTGCATCCGTGAATACGCCCTGCCGTCCTTTGCCAGCAACCCAATTAAGCCTTCTAAATAAATAATAAATAAATAAGGGCTCAGGGGGTCTCCGCCACTAGGCATAATAGGACCAATACCAAAATCACCCAATTTAATTGTATAGGATACCCTAGAGAAGCATAGATGCATCTATTGAAGCCATCTATTAGAGAAACCCATTCTACACATAACCTGAATAAGATAAGACCATTCGACCCTGTTATAAGCCTTGGTTATATCAACTTTGAATGCTGCCATCCTATATTTTCCTTGTGACTTCCTTTTCAGATAATGAACAATCTTACCTGTTGCCATTACATTGTCCGATATTAACCTTCCCGGAATAAATGCATTATAAAATTCAGAGATAATTTTGGGAATAATAAGGCGAAGCCTATTCGCCAGAATCTTGGCCAAGATCTTATATAACACCTGACATAGAGAAATTGGTCTGAAGTCAGTAATGCGGATATGGTCTTTGATCTTGGGCAGTAAGATAATATTAGTAATGTGCAAATTGTCAAAAAACCTCCCACAAGAAAGCCATTCTCTACAAGCATTTGTGACATCTAGCCAAATAATAGGCCAAAACTTTTGAAAAAATCCAGGTGTTAAGCCATCATTATGTGGTGATTTCTCAGCACCCATCTCAAACACTACCTTCCTCGCCTCTTCCACAGTAATCTCAGCCTCCAACATAGAGTTATCCTCGGCAGTAACTCGGGTATTGACACAATTAGTAATAAAATCTAACTCCCCACCTTGAGATTTAAAAAGAGTAGAAAAATAAGAGTCAATAATATCGCCTAGCCCTAAATTCTTATCATACCATATCCCATCATCATTCAACAGCTTAGAGATATTCAATTTTGCCTTTCGACGAGTAGTTGATATATGAAAAAACTTTGTATTGCCATCGCCCTCTCTAAGTTAGGAGATCTTAAAGTGCTGCTTCCAAAAAGTCTCCTACTACTATAACAACTTAAAATATGATGCTTTCACTTGCTTAAGATCAGACAGAGAGGATGCATTAGAACACTGCTCCAAAAATGCCATACGCTTCTTCGCCCTGTTGATGGAGTTATTGAAATCAGATTGGAATTCCTTCCCCCAACAAGATAACGCCTTACAGTATCTAGACATCTTCTCTAAAATTAGAGAATTAGAATCAGAGCACCAGCTATTTTGAACAACCTCCAAGCATCCCTGCTCCTCCACCCATACGTTTTTAAAATGAAAAGAATATCGACTGGGATTATGAATATTTGGCTTTGGTTTAATTAGAATGGGACAATGATTTGAATGGAGGAAGCCCATATTACTAACTTGGGCTGGAGGAAATAAATTAGACCATGCAATATTAGCAGTTGCCCGGTCTAGCTTCTCACGAACCTAGGCCTCAGAACCCCTACCTCTCTCCCATGTGAACTGAAGACCCTGTAGACCCAAATCCACTAGCCCACAATCTTTCAGAGAGGTCCGAAAGCCTTCAACCAACCAATTAGGCCGAGGTGGCCCACCTAATTTTTTAGAATTGTAGAATAGTTCATTATAATCACCAACGCAGCTCCATGGCATATTCGAGAAACCTAACAAAGACTTGAGCAAATTCTAAGAGTCCCTGCGTATATTTCTTTCTAGGAAACCGTAAAAACCCGTTAATCTCCAAGGAGGATCATCCTTGAGATTAACTTCAATATCAATAAAATTAGATTCATAACCAATCAACCGAGCTTGACCTTGATATTTCCAGAACAAAGCTAAACCACCCTTGTGACCCACAGCATCCACGCAGAAAAAACCATCAAAATTCAACTTTATTTTTAAATGATCCAAATGAACACGAGAATAAAAAGCTTCTATGAGAAAAATAAAATCGGGCTTAGTGGACCGAACAAGATTCATAAGGACATGAACTGCATGTGGATTACCCAACCCACAGCAGTTCCAAAATAAAGTACTCATGGCTCTTGGCGGACCTGAAAACCAGGGCCCGCCGGACATCCATTTTTTGGGCTATCCTGGCCCAAAGTACAATCAATATTAGTAGCTTTGGCATCCATAGGAAATTGTTGAGAATCATCATCCACTCTTCTTCTTTTGGGATCATTAACCATTACTCCATCATTGCAGATATCTCTCCCACTTTCCATAACTGATGAATGCACAATTATAGGGATACTAGTATCACGTTTGTCTCCCTCAACAGTTGTCTCGCTACTAAGTTCGCCTATCACCGCCTTCCCCTTTACTTCCCCATAACTATTTCCTTCCTGCAAAGTAACTGCCTTTTCCATCTGCCTTGAGCTTCGGCCACCTCGATAGAGATTCTTCACCGTCCAATTCTCGTCCATCTTATTCTCATGCAACCAAGGATCTCCAATTGTCAATTGCTGCTGCTGTTTCCTCGACGGAGCTCGTAACTAAGGACCAAATAGAAACTCATTTGAAATATTAGTTTGCAGATTACAGTGATTGTGGTTATGGCCAATGATACCACATAGAAAACAAAAGCCAGGCAATTTTTCATACTTGAATGTAAGCCAATACCATTCACCATTTGGCCTCTTTATCTTCATCCCTTCCTTAAGAGGATCACAAACATCAACCACCACTCGGACCCTCATAAACTCTCACCATTGTCCAGAGAAATTGTTAACATCGGTTTTCAGGAACCTGCCTATATAATTACCAACAACTTGCCCAACCTTTTCTGACCAAAAACCAATGGGAACGTCATAAACTTGCACCCATAAGAACACTTCGAATAACAAAACCCGCTATGGTTAATCAATTGACTCTAACCTCTTGAAAATAAGTAAATTGTTATCAAACGTCCATGGGCTATTATTGATAACCTTTTGCAGATCTGCTTCATGAAAGAAACGAAACGAAAATAGATTTGGATTAACGCTCATAACTGTTAAACCTTCGGATGGCTTCCAGATAGAAGCAAGGGCTTGCTTCATAGCAATGAAATTGGTAGAGCAATCCGTTAGAAATCTCCCAACCATGCTGTATTCCCATTCATTCGCACGTTCCTCATTGTCATCTTCCAACGTAAAACCGTTATCCCTCTCTTCATGGATAGAAAGAGCTTTGAGCCGATCCATGAACACAGTAACCGAAAACAAAAAATTTGCAGTTTGACAAACTTGTCAAGAGACAAGACGCAGACGAAACTTGTCAAAAGACAAGACTTCTCCTAATTTTTTTTGAAACTGCACTTATTAAAATTCTTATTTATTTTATAAATGGGCAAAGGTACATTTTTGCCCTTAATGTTTACTCCGAGGAGCATATTTGCCCTTAAAGTAATTCTTGGTGCATTTAAACACAAAAGTTTAAAATATGATGTTTTTAAGTCCCTCACTTAACAGTTCTATTATACCATCCGTTTTCTTGTACTAAATTGTAATTTATGTTATATAAAAAGATTAATAAGACCCTAAAAGTTCATTTTTGTTTCACCCTCACCCTCTCTCTCACCTTCACCTAAACACACGTTGACACACAACACCGACAACATCTTCACAACAGCCATCCATTCATATTGTAACCCCACAACATTGCCTGCAACAATATATGGCAAAATCCCCAAAAAATATTTTCCCTTTTTTTCTCATCAGCTCAAACAAATAAAGGAACCACTACTATGACCATCAACACCACTACTATCACAACCTTATCAGATCACCCATTTTTATTCATAATTACCAATTTTCTTTACAAACCCAATTACCCATCTCACTTCTCATCATTGATTTTCTAATTTTTCTATTAAGTTTCTTTTGTTCAATTTATAATTACTTAATTTTTAGTTTTCGTCTTTTTTGTTCGGTTTCCTCTAATAATGACTAATAGATCTAAGCTTTGCTTCTGCTATTGCTATTGTCGTTGCCTACATATGTAGGGGAGTAGGAGGAGCCGCCAACTCATGAGGTAACTCCACTGTCTCTGATCAATCGGTGTCCACCAATGGCAGGCGAGCAAGCCCTGGCTACACCTGTTGGTGACAATAACACATATTGAATCATTTTAACATTCAAGCAGACGATATTGTCGCCGAAGATGTTGCTGGATCAGTATTTTAATTATTAATGCAAAATCTTGATTCTGAGATCTTGCGATTCTTCTTGTAATTTAGAATGTTTTCGTGTGCATTATTAATTTGAATAAAGTTTATTGTCAATCCATTTAACTACTTAGATTTTGTATACTACCTCTTGTTGATGCTATGTATATTTGAATCTAGTTGCAATTTCATTTGTTTTGAATAAAGAAGCCCACCAGATCAATTTCTTGTCTTGAAAAAATCCTTATGAATATTGAGAAAATAATGCTATTTTCATATATTAATAAACAAAATTGCATTTTTTTTGAATTGTTGTGGGGTTATAGTAGTGAGGATGGTTCTTGTGGTGGCGATGTTGATGGTGGGTGGGGTTGACTTAGATTATATTGAGGTTTAAGGTTGATAATGGTGGTGTGTTTGGATGAAGGAGGGAGAGGGTAAGAGTGAAAAGAAAATGAATTTTTGGATTTAATTTATATTTTATATATAATTTAGTAAATAAAGAGAACGGGATGGTACAACTTCCGTTAGATGAGGGGCCTAGAAACTTTGTTTTTAAAATTTTTATGTTTAAATGCACCAAGAATTACTTTAAGGGCAAATATGCTCCTCAAAGTAAACGTTAAGGGTGAAAATGTACCTTTACCCTTTTATAAATTAATAAAAAATTGAACTAAATACTTGCCTGAATTTTTAGTTTCAATTCGGTTCATAATTCTTGAAATATTTTGGTTTGGTTCATATCCGTTTCAACCGATTCCACACCCGGGCAATATGCCGGCATTTTTGCAGCAGATATTTGAAAAGGTCAGGGATATTTTAGTAAATTCCATGTGCACATTGCTATCTTCCTCTGCAAAATCAATGTCCAAAAATAGAAAAGAAGAAAAATTTCGAACTCCAAAATCAAGTCTTCACACTCACTCACTCACTTCACTCCCTCAATTTTCTTGAAAAAAACCAAAATGTACGATCCAAATCGTCAACAGCACTTCGCAGATTTACAAGAAAACTCAAATTTCGGCGACCCAAAATCTTGGATTTCCGGTGACGACGTCGTCAACAACAGCTGCGACGACCATAACAACAACAGCAGCAATGCTTCCTCGAAACTCCGGCAAATTCACTCCACTTCTACTTCCACCTCCGCCGCTGCAAATATCGATCCTGTCCTTTATCATAATATCGTTGAGATGGTCCCTCTCATCGAGTCGCTCATCGTAATTTCTCTCTCTCTCCCTTTTCTTTGGGGTTTTAGCGACGATCTGAGTTTCTTGATTTATTATTATTATTTTTGTAGCATCAGAAGGCGAATAGTTCATTTACGCGGCGTGGTTCGATGGTTTACACGAAGACGCCTTCTAGAGATTCTTTATACAGAAAGGTTTTTTTTTTTTAATTTTTTTTCTTAGGAATTCTTGCATTTGGGTGTTTTATTTTGTAATTGTTTGTTATTCTTGGCCACATTTTGTATGATTAATGATGCAAGGTGTCAAGAATTCAGTTGTTTTTAATCAATTCTTATGTTTGGAAAGTCTGTTGTGCCGAAATTGACATGATTCTCAAAGAATTCAGTTCATTCCTGCACATGATTTCTTCCAAACAACGCCTAATTTTATTGTAAAGAGCTTGGAGTTCTGACCCTCCCTTTCTTTGGTTGCCCTTGCCCTCATTGAAGTCCATTGAGGAAGCAAATCACAAAAATTTGAAATTAGGCTTGCTTGTAGGCTATCCTGGAATTAGATATTTGTATAGGTTGACTTGAAGTCCAATCATTTGTTGTGTTGTGTGTTTTTTTTTTTTTTGGGTTTGTTAAGAGACGCGGAAAGATTCACTTAGGTATGAGTGGTATGTTGATTTAAACAAAAGTAATAGTACCGGCATATTGTGACCATTTCAAGAAATGAGGATGTGAAATGAAGGGTGTTTGAATTTGACATTAGCATTGCTTTTTATCATTTTTCTTTTGATCTCATTGATAAACAAATTAAAATAACGAACTTCATTTTATTATCATTTTTTATTGTTGATTGCTTTGATCGTCGATGTTCTTTTGTTGTCTCTTGTATTGTATCAATCTTGTATTGCCATTGTGCATTTGTGATTTCTGGATTATTTATTTTCTTGATGGTTGCTATCGATGGATGTCTCAGTAGATTCTGATTTTGCTGTTTTATTATTGAAGACGACTGATCCAAAAGGCAGGAATGCAACTCAGTCTATTCCAGCAAAAAAGAAAAGGGAACATGGGGACAAGGACCAGGGTAAAAACGGAAGTAATCAAGATTCTGACAACTTCTCAATCTTTTCCGCAAGGTCTTTGGCTTCTGAAAGGGACATAGAGGAGTTAGTCACACTGAAGGAACAAGTGGAAGATCTTCAAAAGAAACTAGTGGAGAAAGATGAACTTCTGAAGTCTGCTGAAATTTCAAAGAATCAGATGAATGCTGTTAATGCAAAACTTGATGAGCTGAAACACCAGGCTGCAGAGAAAGATTCCTTAATCAACTCTACTCAGCTACAGCTTTCTGATGCAAAGGTGTGTATCTGTTGCTTTGCTTGGATTGCTTATTAGCATGGTGAACCATTGATCATTTGTTATCACGAATTCTACTTGTAATTTGGATGACGTTACGTGATGCACTTGCAACTGGAACCTGGTGATCTTAGCCAATTTCAAGACCTTGTAGATGCTTTTTGCACTCATGTGATTTAAATTTGAACACCATGGTGGGCCAAGATTATGATGTTAGCTTTGAGATCTAATTTTCTTCTAGGCAGGACTACTTCAAAGAACTATTAAAAGGTGGACATGGAACAAAACATGGAGATATTTACCACCAGCTACAGGAATTTTTTTTTAAAAAAACTTATATATATATATATATATAAACCCACTAGAAGCAAGGAGCTAAGGGTGATGAAACAATGCCTTCCTTTGGTAGGCAACAACAATAATAAGTTCTTCCGCAAAAAATTTCTTGATTCAAATGTTGAACTTGAGAATTTTAAAATTCTTAGAATTTAAAATTACATGTTCATTTTTTAGGATTAAATCAAAACATTTTTAACTGTATGAACTGTAATTTTGTTACATTACATTCTTGGAGAATATTAGATCCCGACTATTGTTTGTATAGTTTAGATTTTGACTGAGTTATTGTTGTCCTAGAAATAAGGTTCAAATGATGCCACATGCCTAAAATAAAATCTTTTTGGAAATCTCTCTCTCTCTCTCTCTTTCACCACAAACCTCCTCTTGTTGGAAGTCTTTTCATTTGTTATTAATAGCTGTAACATATACAGATTAAGCTTGCGGACAAGCAAGCTGCCTTAGAAAAGATACAATGGGAAGCAAGGACATCCAATACAAAAGTGGAGGAGCTCCAGGAAGAGATAAATTCTATCCAAGGAGACATTTCATCAATGATGCTGCTATTTGAAGGCTTGACAAACAATGATTCAACAAAAAGTGTTGAAGATTATGATATCAAACCACGCTATTTAGATTATCTTCCTGATATTGTAAGCTCATAGTCCCTAACTTTGTCTGCGTTTAATCTGTTGTTTTGGTCATATTCTTTGTTTCTTTATTTCCCAGGTCTTTATTGTGTTGTAATTTTGTATAGGAGAAATTTGTTTTATTGCATTATTATAACGTGGTAAAATAGATCCAAAATGGAAGCTCCTTCCCTTTTTTTTTGGCTATTTTATTGATAATAACCATGTGTTTAGTTTGAAAAAGCTTGTTTGCTGGTTTAACGTGCAACTGAAACATCTGTTTTTGTTTTTTCATGTAGGATGATCTGGATGACAGGGAGATGCAAAAAATGGAAGAAGCAAGACAAACTTACATTGCTGCTGTTGCTACTGCAAAGGCAAAGCGAGATGAAGAATCCATTGCTGCTGCTGCCAGTGCAAGACAGCATCTTCAATCTTTTGCTTTGAGATCCAATGGTATAAATGCTAGCAAGGATTTTTTGAATGGTGGGGTTTCACCAGCTTCGCACAGAGCATTTGTACACTAGATCCAACACGTATTTGATTAACAGGCCTCACACTTACTGTAACATCATCTTTTATCCCACTCCTATTTTATTTTATATCATCTTTTTCCTTTGTTCTGTATTTAATGTTTATTAGGTTGGCGTGCTTATGGTTATTAACATTCAATCCGTGATCTTATGAATGTTTATGGCACTTTATTTTCCATCTGTCTCTTTTTTAATTTATTTTTTTCTTTTCCTTTGCGGATTTCATCTCCTTCCTTCCCTCATTCTGTTGCTTCCATCAATCTGTGAAGGAAAATGATCAAAATTGCAATTGAACTTTCTTTACAATCAAATTATGCACAGCTTATGCTAAAAGTTAATAAATACATAATTAATCCAGAGCCTATGTGAATTTGATCAGAGAAGTTAAAGATAATTTTGGTTATAATCTAAATCCTTCGCACCATTTTACAGCAACTATTAACATCTTTGCTTCTTTTGCACCAGAGTACTGTATCCACTACCAATCAAACTTCTGAATGTTTACATTGCTACTATATGCTCTGATTTAGCTAAATTTAAGCGAAGCGCATTGCTGTCATTGCACTAACAGAGATGGTAATTTCATCAGATCCTGTCAGGTTTATTGACTCTGTCCAGAACCTGATTGCCAATAGAATGGATTGTGTCTGCAAGTCTATAGAAAACAATGAACAACAAAAACCTGACAAACAATCTGGGTGTTTTCTGAATAAATTTCTTCCTGATAAACAGGAGCTGGTATGTGTATCGCATTAAAATGTAATGAATCAATGTAAAGTTGTTATTAATAAATGGTAATTGAATAAAAAAAAAAGGAACCCAAAAAGGAATTTAGAGGACTGGACAATTCTTAGAATCTACAGCACTGAAAACGAGCACGAGGGACCTTATGCTTCGCAATGCAGAGGCCATCTGATTTTGGCATTTGTACTGGACTACCCACCAGCTCCCAATGCAATCTGCATAATTTTCAACGCAAGTTAACAATCAACTACTAGAGCTAATGCTACTTGAGGTAACAAAAGGGCTTAAGCTTACACAGGGAAGGAAAATGATCCTGAGCTGCTATCTGAGTGATTAGAATCACTTGATTCTGCAGATACTGTCCCACGGTTTTCGAGTTCTTCGAATTGGTAGCTCCTTGTGCTGGCAACAGAAGGTGATTTTATATCTACGTTGCTGCTCTGTGCAACCTCATTCTACCATCAAGAATCAAAAAGTTACTGTTTCTAAATTGTTTATAAAGCTCAAAGATCAGATCTTTGTTGTCTACTACTGAAGCTCACATCTTTATACTATTACTATTATAATTCGGCGACCACTAGACCAATAATGGAGTGTCTGTCTTGTAGTATAAAAAGTCACAGGTTCAAATCAACATCATATATTTTTTTTCAACATAGGCATCTATGGAGCAAAAAAGTAGAGTTCCAAGCGTACCTCTTCAATAGGATTAGTCCCTTCCCCATTGTTCAAGCAAGAATCATTGCAATGTGCATTTGACCTTTTCTCACGGCTGCTTTCTCTAACTGTTTCTGCAGCCTCACCATACTTTAGCTGCTTTTCAACACGGGGACAAAATAACATCAATCGACCATTCTTTAACTTGTTTGTTAAGCACTCATAATTAACAAAACAAAACAAACACACAAAATGAAATTATTGCTAACCTTTCTATTGACAGGCCGCGGACACTTGTTGACAGGATCAAAGCCATCCAATGCCTCTGACTTGCAATCTTTAACAACATCAAATGCACCATCTTCTCTGAAGCAGAAAACTATATAGTCCTCATCTTGAAAATGAGGCCAGCTGCTTGAGCCATTGCTCTTATTTTCCGTTGTAACATTGTCCTTTCTTATTGTCAACTTTTTGCTAGCTTTACTATTGCTTCTCATGTCTTCCTTTGTTTCGAATACCATGTTCTTGATTGGTAGTTGAGGAGAAGAAGAAGAAGAAGAAGTGGGTTCATCATCTGCAAGAATCATAAAGAATTCACTAAAAAAAAAAAGAGTGATCACAAATAAAAAATGCACGTGTTGTTCTTGGCAAGTTTATTTTTTTGAAGGTACCTAAAGGGAACCTGCATGCCAAGAAACAAGAAACCCAGTCTCTAATTCTCCATCTAATAAATCTTGTAATTGTCCATTGCGTAGAGGACATGGGTTTTAGCTGATGTTTAATTCTTTTTGCTCTTCAACAAAATTAAAAAAAAAAAAAAAAAAACAGTTACAGAGGGTGGGAGTGGTGAGTGAAAGAAGGAGATGTTTTAGGAGTGGGAAATTATCATTTGAATTTGAAAAAAGTACTGCATAAATTAGGGAGTTACACAGCGTGTGAACTCATGATTACAAACAAGTCAGTTATGATTCTATACATGGTAAAAGAAGAGAAAATTTTGGGATAAAATAATTAGCAACCTTCTTTATTATGGAAACTTCTTACTTCTT
>CATIWO010258566.1:0-10406 GCA_949673435.1 Macaranga tanarius | reverse complement strand
ACCATGAACACACATATCTTCATTTTCCTATATTATCATTACCAACATATCCTCACATATCCAATACACAAAAAGGTGGAACTCATTCCACATCATATATTCATTCTATTCCATTTTTAGGAATACATAATAATACACATTAAAGCCAAGTATATGTACACAACATATATCGATAGTTACTTACCTCCAAATGCTTCCACTTTAAAAAGAGTCTTTCTTCAATGTTGAGTGATTTCCTTTCCTTTGTCAATTCCTACATACAATCATCCATCAATTTCACAAACAAGCATAGCAATTCACCCTAAGCTCACCAAAGTGCACAAATAGCTCAAAGTTCAACAAGACTTAAATATATACACACAATTCCAATAACCCTAAAATTACTACCAAAGCTAGGGTTATGTGTCTATAACAAATTTCAATTAGAATCATTCAATTAGGACATGTAATTAATTAAATATGGATTTTATAATCCACCCGGGTAAAACAGGGCACTCACAGCAGTAAGAAAATGTTCAGCCCTATTCACCTCTTAAAACGACATAATTTCGCAAAACTTAAATCATAATAAATGTAAAGGACTCTCTGAAGTTTCCAGATCATTAAAGCTTGTTCAAATCAAAATTCTATAACTCAAGATATGGCTCAAACAAAGTGACTAAAAAATAGAGTAATTGTACCCAAAATTGCAACCAATAAAAACTCAACTAAAAGCAATCAAATACACAAGTAAACTTACCAAGTTGGCTTCAATGGATATTAAAGACCTTCTAAGGTTTCTTAAGGCAAGGAATGGCTCACTTGAATCAGCTTCCAAACTCTCTAAAATTTACTCATGAAGCTCTCCTCTTCCTCTTCTAGAAATCTCTACAAATTTTACACATACACACACATATACACACTTACACCTTTCACCAATCACAAAATGCCAATTGCCCCCCTCCAAAGTCTTCTAAAATGATTACATATTAAGTAATATTTATCACTTAAAAATAATACAATAATTATAATAATATGATAATTAAATATACCCAATCCTCATAAATAACTAACCAACTCCTTAATGAAATAAGCATGTTGCACAATACCCCCTTAACTTTCTATTGCTATAACTAACTTCAAACTTTCTTTCAAATTTAATCCCTCTCTACAACCACATGCTCAAGTTCAACTTTTACTAGGTCTACTATCACATGTGCAATAAATATAATACATACGCCATGATTACGTATGTTGGAGGGGCGGGTGTTACAGTCTTCCTGTCAAATTTTGCTTTAGCCAACACGGTATAGGACACGGGCGTGTCTCTACCCGTGTTGATACTTTTTTCTCATTTTGCTCAATTTCTTCGTCCCTCTTTCTTTCTCTTCATTGGTGAACCTAAAAACAAAAATAAAAATACTAAAATCAAAGAATCTATCCTAAGAAATCAAACTAAATAAATAAAAATTGCATAAAAATATAAAAAAAATTGGGTTGCCTCCCAATAAGCGCTAATTTAAGGTACCTAGCTTTACCCTAATACATCAAAGTTACTTGGGATTAGAATTGGCATCAAAGGAAATACTTTCCTTCTCCCTTGCCCACAAACCTCCATAATAGAGTTTACATCGTTGCCCATTCACTTTGAAACGCTCGCCTTTGTCATTTTCAAGCTCAATAGCACTATGAGGGAATGTTTGCACCACTTTAAATGGTCCACTCCATCTAGATTTCAATTTACCTGGAAATAAACGAAGATGTGAGTTAAACAACAACACTAAATCACCAACTTTAAAGTCCTTCTTCATGATATGAGCATCATTCCACTTCTTTGTATTTTCCTTAAAGAGTTTGGCATTTTCATAAGCTTGGAGGCGAATTTTATCTAACTCATTGAGTTGTAGTAGCCTCCTCTCTCCCACGGACTTCAAATCAAAATTTAGTGTCTTAATGGCCCAACATGCTCGATGTTTTAGCTTAGTAAATTCTGGCACGTATGTAAGCTTCTCCTTTCCTGATCGTCGGATATTATGCATACACCTACGATCAAAATAAGAGTAAATAAATGAAAAGAAAAATTACTTTAATCCAAAAGAAATACAATCAACTATGGTGTTAGATTGCAATTCCCGGCAACGACGCCAAAAACTTGTTTATGTAAAAATTCTGTAAGTATACAGAATCGACAAGTAGTACTAAAGATATCGTTCCCACAGAGATTTTAATCTATCCACCTATTAATTTATTTCTAATTATTTAAAGCGTCCAATTGTAATGATCAATTTAATTATAATTAACTAAAACTAAATAAAATATAAATTCTAATTTTGTAATCAATTAACCAAATCTAAAACAACCATTAGGAAATTAATTCACCTCACATTCATTAGCCAATTCTCTTCCCTTAAATTCAATTATTCATGCAAATTTTGAGTATTCTAATGTTATAATCACCTTTCTCAAGGATTAATAATTTGCTCTATAATCTTTAATCAGGAACAAGCAATTCAACTCTCGTTACAACTGCAAACCCTAACTAATTTAATCATAAAGTTTAATCTCAACTCTTAAGAAATTAAAACCAATTAAATCTATCTCTAGCAATGAATCAATTTCATTTATGTTTATAGTTCCATTAAGACAATCATCTCTCAATGCATAACCTCAATTTAAATCATGTCAATGCTGGCCAAACATAAATAAGTATTAATCTCAATAAACATAATTTTGCATGAATAAAATATTTATTGGAAGGAAAATTAACTAATTCATGTTCAGATCCTTAATCTCCTAATGAATAAAAGCCTAGCCTAACATTATAAAATTAACTTCTAAAAATAAGTAAAAGAAATCCATCACCAATTACAAAAATTAAGAAAAAGAATAAAGAATTCAATCTCTTGATCTCTCCAATCTTCAATCTCCAATCTTGATCTTCAGTAATGCATTAAAGGTCTCTTTTTCTCTGTCAAAAAGATAATTTTTATTAGCTCTCCTATTCCTTTTATATCCCCCCTTCAAGTCCCTCTAGATTAGGGTTAAAAGAAGTTATTTCAATCAGGTCTCTTCCGTACAAACGGCCATGTTGTTATCCAACACGCCCGTGTCTTCCTTATATGCAACATCCGGGAACCTACACAGCCATGTCTCTAGCCGTGTCTCAAGTATACAAATATGGCAGCGCATCACACGGCCGTATCCCGACCCGTGTTCAGGGTATTAAAATCCTCCAGCAGACTACACGGGCAGATACACAGCCGTGTTGTAGCCTGTGTTCACAAAAGCTTCAAAAATTGACTTCATTTGCTTCTAATCTTCGATTGATCCGTATCTAACCTTGATTAATGACCTACAAACATCAAATAGACATAAATATCCTATCTAAACATAAATTAGCACAAAAATAACATAAATTTACTACTTTAAACAAAATAAAATATACACTAATCAAAAATTTTCCTTTAAATTCTCTACTAGTATAACTAATAGCTTTCAATGGTACACCAAATATTAATGGTGATTGACATACATAACAAAGAAAGTAAGGGGTTTATTTTATAACTAACACACCCTCTCCTTCCTTCTCTTCTTTCCAATGTGGGATAACTCAACTTTTAATTTTTTTTATCATATTTCGAAAATCTCCACCATGATTAAAAAATTAAAAGAACAACAGCTACCTTATTAACCACTATCAGTTATGACAGTCACAATTCTAAAAAATAAGAATTGTCATACTCCACTATAAGAGTATACACACTTGGAATTTACTAACTCCAAGAATTTTCACCTCGGCCAGTTCATGTCGAAAAATTGCTAATAAGTTATGGTGTAACTTCCAATGTTGACTTTCTAGGAAGTTCATTAGCCATCGACATCAATTCCACCACATACCTTGTATCAACTGTCAACTAATGCCCGTGTGCAAAATGTGAACATGCTACTTATCATACATCTTTTTCCATTGCAACTCAGTTGGTAGCTATTATGCCATGAGGATATATATAAATCTTTATTTATATAGAAAGTTCATCGTCTTCTTCTCCAAAGACGACCGTATTAGTAGTAGCATTACTTTTAGAGCCATTAGCCGAATTAGCTCCACCATTTTGGCAATCTTTCTTAATATGTCCAGGTTGCCTACATCCCCAGCAGATAATTTTCTTCTTAGAGCCTTTATTCTTCTTCCCATTTCCACAAACCGACAATGTTGTACTTTCAAAAGACTTGTTCTCTCCATTTTTTAGCCTTCTTTCTTAGAAAATCAGCTTACTTGTCACTTTTGAAAAAATCACATTCTCTTTCCCATACATTAAAACGGTTTGCATGTATTCATAGGAAGATGGCAAAGACCCGATAAGTCTCAACACTTTATTTTCATCATCAATTTTCACTCCAATAGATTCTAGCTCAGAAATAATCCTATTGAGTACACTAAGGTGGTCAGAAATTTTTGTACCTTCTTCCATTTGCAATTTGTGAAATTGCTCCTTCAAATATTTGAAAGACTTTTAGCTTGGTACATTTCCTCAAGCTTTTCCCAATACTCCTTTGTTGATGACCATCTAGCAACATAAGCAAGAATATTTTTTGTTAGACAGAGACGAATCTGACTTGCTGCTCTCATGTCTAGCTCCTCCCATTCTTCTTCACTCATCTTGGATTTTCCTGTGTCTTCACTACTGACACCGGATTTATTTGGCTCCTTTTCTTTGGACAAAAAAGCTGGCTTTCCTCTCAATGCCTTATACAATCCAGACTAGATTAGTATATCCTTGACTTGTACTTGCCATAACCCAAAATTAATTCTCCCATTAAATTTCTTAATATCAAATCTAAAACTCATTTTTAGTCAACAATGCACAGTACCTCCGTATATTTGAACAGTACTTTTTGCTACAGTGACCTCACACGTGAATAATTATTGAACAATTGTGTCTACAAAATGCACTAAGAAAGTTTCCAAGAAAGATTAGGGGGACACAAACGGTGCCACTTAAGTCCCAACCTCCTTAGGCGATTATAGCATTTATGATAAAACTTTCTTGGCTGCACTTACTTACACGATACCACACTCAGTAAACACAATACTGTATTTAAAGGACCTCCAGTTGGATCATAACAATTTCCAAAAATCTTTTCTAATGTGAAAGATTAGACAAAACCACAAACATATAGCATACTAAGAATTTTAAAGAAATTTCTACGCCACATCTCTTACCAAACCATCGGCTCTGATACCAATTGTTAGGGAAAATTAGCCCCTCACAATCCAACAGATACCTACACTACTATAGATCACAACTTGAACAAAAATACTTGAAAAATAAAAGGGAGAATTACACAATAATTTAACGTAGAAAACTCCAAAATGGAGAAAAACCACAGGCGTTGTCAAAAGATAACCAAGAGAAAAATATTCACTATGTGAAAAAATATTACAACCACAGT
This sequence comes from Macaranga tanarius, assembly GCA_949673435.1. NCBI lineage: Eukaryota > Viridiplantae > Streptophyta > Magnoliopsida > Malpighiales > Euphorbiaceae > Macaranga > Macaranga tanarius. The sequence continues at coordinate 4,973 of CATIWO010258566.1, read as the reverse complement.
ACAAAATATTTAACTCTCACTCACACCCAAAAGCTCAAATATACCTAAGAGAATTTCCCTTTAAATTCTCTACTAGTATAACTAATAGCTTTCAATGGTACACTAAATATTAATGGTGATTGACATACATAACAAAGGAAGTAAGGGCTTTATTTTAATTGACATACACCAAATATTAATGGTGATTAACATACTAACCCACCCCCTCCTTCCTTCTCTTCTTTCCAATGTGGGATAACTTATCTTTTAATTTTTTTTATCATATTTTGACAAAAAGGGTATTTAATTGAAGGAAAATTCAAAGATTAATCTGAAGAAAAATAGGATTTATTCATTCACAAATTACTGCTTAATTTCCTGCTCAATTTCCCTATCAACAGCTTCCGAATCCTAAAATCATCCTCTCTCGAGCTTCTTTAATGAAATTATAGCTTCCCTTATTCCCCTTCCTCTTAAAGTTGATGAATTCCCTAATTAGCTCAGCTTTTAGCTTATCTCAGCTCCTGCTACTGTACCTCTCCTTCCCCTTAAAGTATTCAACAGAAGCTTTTTGCTTCTCGTTCCTGCATTTATAAATAACACAATTTTTTTTTTGATACAGGTGTAAGCTTATACATGTATAACTTACATGGAATAGGACACCTACCCCTCCAAAATACATTTTGAGTCCCTCCATTGTTTACTTATTCACTTATTTTCCTTTGAACCTTGAAGGAATTTATTTTTTTTATTCCTTTTTTTTGAACCCCCTACACTCCACTTCTCTAAACTTGTTTTCCATTCAATTAAGTGCTTTTACTTCTTTTCACTTTAATTCCTTTTTATTTATTAATTACTTTTTTATTTAATTCATAATTAATGGTCCAAATTCCTTTATATATATATATATAATTATTTAATTAAATAAAAATTATTATTTTTATATATATACAATACAGTAATTATTCCCGTCAGTTCAAAAAAAAAAATATTCCTGCACATAGTATAGGCTTTTGCCTAGTGATTTTAATTGGTAATTGCATTATACAAAGTTTTTTTTTTCTCCTTTTTATTCTCTCATTTAAAAAAAATGAAAATTTCATTTTGCTGCAAATTTCTCATGTACAGGTTTGCTAGAACTTATGTACATATCAAACAACAAAATCAAAGGCCCAATTCCCGACTAAATATGAAATGATAATCTTTGGCATCTCAATCTTTCTCATAACTATATTGATGCTTTTGATCAAATGCCAACAAATGCATCCTTTGCTTCATTGTGGCTCTTGGATCTTCATGCCAACAAGTTACAAGGTTCACTCCCTAAAGTGTTCTGCAATCTTAGCCAACTCTTTTTGTTTGATGCATCCTCTAATAACTTTAGTGGTTTAATTCCGAATTATTTGGGCAGTAATGTAGCTCCCAATTACTTAGACCTACAGCAAAATAACTTTCAAGAAAATCTACCAGATTTTGGAGGAGCTACAAACCTAAGATTAATCAAACTCAATGGCAATAATTTGGATGGGGAGTTACCAATTTTATTGAGCAATTGCACTCTACTGGAAGTTTTGGACATTGGAAATAACCAGATACGTGGTACCTTCCTATTCTGGTTGAACAAACTTCCTACTTTATAGGTTCTTATATTGTGAGGAAACAAACTACATGGCCACATTGACCATCTTGATGTTTTCCCAATGTTGCATATATTGGACCTCTCTTATAATGAATTTACTGGTGAATTATCAAAAGATTTTCTTCAAAGTTTAGTGGCAATATGGGCAGCTAGCAATAATGAATCTGAGGCCAAGTATGTTGGAGATGGCAATTCCCTTAACCACTACTACAAGGAGTCGGAGGGATTGGAACTGAAATTGGAGAGAATCCTTACAATTTTTGCTTCTCTTGATTTGTCTACCAACAAATTCAATGGGGAAATTCCACAAGAGATTAGGAACCTTAAGTCATTAATAGTTCTCAACCTATCAGGAAACAACTTCATTGGCATAGACCATAATCACTTAGAAACCTAAGGGAGCTGGAGTCTTTAGACCTCTCGCAAAACAAACTTTCAGAAGAGATTCCTCAATAACTCACAAGCCTAACTTTTTTTGTAGTGATGAATCTATCATACAATTAACTAGAGGGAATTATACCATAGGGCAACCAATTTGACACATTTTTAAATAGTTCTTATGAAGGGAACTCGAGGTTATGTGGATCACCTTTAACAAGAAAATATGGTAAAGTTCATGAATCAATGCCTCAATCAGTCGAAGAAGATGAGGATTCATTATTTGATTGGAAAATTGTGTAAGATGAGGATTCATTATTTGATTAGAAAATTGTGTTGGTGGGATATGGATGTGGAATGGTAATTAGCTTTTCCATTGGATACACTATACTGGATTGGATGGATATAAGTGGTTTGTAAGTTTTAGAATGCAAAAGAGAAGGCACAAGAAAAGATTCATTCAGCACCAGGGGATTCAATAAAGGAGCTGAAGCTGAAGCAAGTGATTGCAATGGAATTATTTTTTCGAGGTGTCTTAACTATAAGACTAGTTTGCATTAGTTGCATATTATTTTCACAAGTAATTATCATTGCTTTGATGGTTAATTAGTCTGTTGCATTTCGATGTAAAAAGAATTTTTTTCTTTTTTTTTTTAATAACAAGCAAACTTTAACAGAAGCTAACTAATTTTGCTCTTTTTGGACCGAGTCCCTTCATTGTTTGTATAACCTTTCAAAGCTGTCATTAGAAGACTCCTAAGAAGAAAAGAATCAAACATGAAAGAAGGGAGATAAAGGCCAAGCAAACAAAAACTTAAATATCTTGAACATTGGTGATGGTTAGCTTGAATACTCATTTTGGCCTGCTGAGCCATCCTTTGTATTATTGCAAGTTAAAATATAGTGATCTTCACCTTCTCTTGATACCCAATAGTTCATAATCCCCAAATCAAAATCAAGTGAAGGCAAAAAAAAAAGGCTGAAGGAGGAGTCTCTGGTTATTTCAGTTGGAGGCTTGCTTGCAATTCCTAGCCAAGTGCCTATTCTTGCCATAATAAAAACATTTTATAATCCTCCTTTTCTTTGCTCCATCTCCTTCTCCATCATACCCAGCATTGCCATCGCCAACCTTGTTCCGCAGTATAAATGTTTCTAAGTCATTACATTTTCTGTCATTACATTTACTTGTAATTTTATTGAATCCTCATTTACCATTTTTGCACAATATATGCCAATCTAATAGGCTTAAACTCTGAAGGACGAGAATTAAACACTAGTTGATTAATTAAATACTTAAGAAGAACAACATCTACAACTCTCAATCTCCGCATAAGACCAGCCATTTTGTTAAAGTGGTCCATCACATTACCCTGCCCATCATAACTCATGCTCACTAACTTCTGCAACAGCGAAAGAGCACAAATCCTTTTGTCTTCCTTGATCGTGTGTTCCAGTGCAGCAAGCATTTGTTTACCATTATAAGAATTAGTTGTATGAGATAAATATCTATAAATATAATCAGCCATCTTGCACTTCATAAGCAAATGGCTTAAACGATTACTCGTCTGCCATATAATTAAAACAACATATGAATAAGAAATTTTTTTTTTAAATAATAAAAAGATATTTATATATATTAATGCAAGTTTATACAATCTACATAACTTTACATATGTATACAAATACAACATAATTCTATTACAAAGTCTTTGATGCCAAAAATGATAAAATGCTCATGAGGATGATGATGTTGATACCAAGCTTTCCATTGACCCACCTGAGTTCACAACTAGACCCAAGCTTCAAGCTTTCTATCAAAGCAAATCCTCAAGCTAGGCTATCTAATACCTGAAAACCACAATTGCAAAGGAATGAGCTTGCGACTCAATAAATAATTATTAATATAACCAAACATATAATACTCCTTAAGAACTAATTAAAGAGAATATATAAATAACATTTCTACACATCAAGTTATAAGAATTTAATATTTAGATTGCGCACGGAAGTCCAAAAGACAAAGGTGTACGTAAGCACTAAAATTTCAAGCTCAATTAGAGAATCTTAAAGATAGATTCTACTCAACCTCAAAACATGGAACTTGTAGATGACTCTTTAAAGTTTTTGTAACATCAAACCATGCCTCATTTGGAGGTCTACAACTCAAGTTATGGTCAAAAAATGAAGACAAAAATGTACTGATGGAAGGCTAACTCATCACGACTCGGCACACTCATGCTGAATCAGCACCTCGAGTCTCAAGTATGACTCAGCACGCTCGTGCTGAGTCGGCACGGGTGCTAGGAGACATGACCCGACTGACCATATCGCACTCTTTTGGCCATAACTTCCTCTACAGAACTCAGATTTAAGTGATTTAAGAGGCTATGGAAAGCTATTTCAGAGAGCTACAACTTTCATGTAGACACCTAGACTTAATTCGATTGTATAAATGGACAAAAATACCCTTGAATTGACTAGTAATGTAAAAGCATATGGATTTCATCAAAACATAACAATACTTCCCACAACAATACATTCTAAACATACTCAAACTAATTCAAACAACATTGTTGGTGTCTCATATACATCAAACCTCATCATTTCAATAATCCTCTTAATCACAACTCACATTAATCCACATTCAACACATATGCAAATATAATGCGATAATGCATGATTATGCAAGTTACATATATAGATATATCTTTCCTCATACAATTTTCCTCATACTTAGCCACTTAGGCTTTATCCTCACAATTTCATATCTTTTACATAAATGGCCATTTCTGAGACTCTCAGCCTAGCTCAGTCTCAGTTCTCATAATTAGTGGAGGCTCCCTGCCCAGCTTAGTCTCCACTATCACACGTATACCTCACATCAATTAATATGTATGTATATCACATTTCTCACCACAATACATACATACATATATATATACATACATATATACATACATACATATATATATATATA
>CATIWO010258513.1:0-12574 GCA_949673435.1 Macaranga tanarius | reverse complement strand
CTATAGTGTTAATTCAATTCTAGGTTGATCAGTCCTAAAATGACATTGAGTTCAACAACAACCAATGAATTAAATTTATCAACCTAACATAATCACATTAAGCACATGGTCAATTCAAAATAAGAACCCTAGAAAAGATCTAGCTAGTCATGTTAAAGAGAAAAGAAAACAAACAAGAAATGAACACAATTATGAACATTGTAATAAATAAAAGAGAGTGATACAAGAAAAACCCCTTTCCAATGATGTCAAGAAGCTTTGCTCTTCTAACTTCAAGCCAAGTACCACTTCAACTATGAACTAAACAAATGAAAATGTATTCTGAATATAGAAACTAAAAGAAAAACATAAACTAGAGTAGAATCCAAAAATAAGAACAACCAAGAACAACCCTTAAATGAACATGAAAGGGTCCTATTTGTAGGCCTAAACACCTAGTGAGAAAGGTAATCTAACCCCTCTCTAACTCTATATAATTAAAAGATAAGAGATAAGTCCCTATCTATCCAATCTTCAGCTGAAAAATATCATCTCGTAGGCTGTCACACAAAGCTGGCATGGGTACGCAAGATACATCAATATGCTAAACTCTATGAGTGGCACGGCCGTGCTCAATTTTGGCATGGCCGTGCCACTCTGTAGCATGGCCAAACATCACTTAAACAAGGCCAAACATCGTCACACTCATCCCCAACATAGATAAGGCTTTATCTCCAGTCCTTGGCCTATCCAAACTTCAAGGATTGATCCAATCTTCATCCAAATGCATCCTACAAAATAAAACACAAAAGAAATTATCTAAAAACAAATAAATCCTACTAATTAAGACAAAATAACAAAACTAACTAAATTAACTAAAAACTAACTATCTAATGCAACTAATAAGCCTAAGATGCAATAAAATAGAGTGCTTAAAACATGTGTTTTTCACACTCATCAATAAGCATTTATCCAATAAGGAAATTTATGAGGGGGAACTTGTTCTACTTTATAATTCAAGATTAAAATTGTTTCCCGAAAAGTTAAAGTCAAGGTGATCGGGTCCTTTCAAGGTTATAAAGGTTCATCCTTATGGAGCAATTGAAATTGTCAATGATAAGGGGGAAATCTTCAAGGTTAATGGCTATCGTCTCAAGCCATATTTGATTGGTAAAGTATTTGATTATGGGAGTTCAATCCCTCTATCTACACCTTAATTTGGAAATGGTAAGGTCAAACTATAGACCATTAAATGAGGCAAGGTATTATTTACACATTTTTATTTATTTATTTTTGGTATTTTCTTTTATTTTATGTCATTTTATTTTTCTTGGATTTTTTTAAACCACATTGTAGTATTAATAGTATTTATGATATTAGTAGTATTTATTTTATTATTATTATTTAAATTTATTGTAATTCTTCCTTGTACTTATATTTTATACATTAGCTTTTCTTTTTATGTTTTTCTTTCTTTAGTTTATTTTTATATGTTTTTCTTCAAGAATTAACATATACACATTGTTTTCTTTCTATTTAGTTTATTTATCTTACCTCTTTTTTTTTCTTTCTTTAATTAAGCAAGCATATTTATATGGAAAATAGGCATGTGCCGAGTCATCATATGTGTGCTGACTCATTACAGAGCCGAAGGGTGCCGAGTCGTCATACGTGTGCTGACTCATTACTGAGCCATAGGATGTCGACCATTTATAAGATAAAGGGTGCCGACTCATGACCAAAGAGAAGGGTGTCGAGTTAGCATAGCCGTGCCAACTCATGCCTCCTCCCTATACCCTTTTAATTGTTTATCACCTTCACCCTAGTTTTAAATTGATTGGTACTTTTATTTGATTCACAATCACATTACTTTTCCCTCTCATTTCTTTTTCACATGTTTATAATTTCAACTCCCAAAAATTTAAATATAGTTCAAAAGCCATGTTCTTTCCTAATAAAGGTCATGTCTTTTCACCTTTTTCTTAACTCCCTTCTTAAGAACCATCATTAACTCCTTTAACTACTCATTTTTTATTTCACTCTTCTTCTTATTTCATTACTTTCACTCCTTTTCTTCCTCCCCTACACATTTTCTTCTCTTCTCTCGCAACACATTTCTCTTCGCTTATTGTTTTCACTTCCCTACACTATATTCTTCCTTACACCATATACTAAGTTACCCTATACCTATTTTCATTTTCTTCTTTCAACCTTAGTCATTCCTTTTACCACATTTCTTCATATTTTCCTTTCTTATCTACATCTTTTCCTTCACCATGGGTAAGACTAAGGGCTTTACATCTTCGAGACTTCCAGAGAAGCTTCAAGAGGAGCATCAAAAGGAGGACCTTACAACCACCTATAAAGCTAATTTCCCCATTCTTTCACATGAGGAAGGTGATAGATTCATAACTCTTAAGTTTAGGAAAATCGTTGGTTGTAAGTATATTCCTTCTTCTCTTCTTTAAGATGTAGGCATGCATGACTCTTTGAATCAATTATTAACCACTTGTGGGCTTAAGAAATTTATGTCTATGTAAGAACATACATATGTTGAGTTAATCACTAAATTTTATACTATTAGTGATGTGCCCTAGGCTAACTGTATTGTGGCCATATTATGACTTTGTCATTTTTATATTATAATAATAAAGAGGCATTTTATCATATTGACTCCGTTAAATTCCATGAATGTTTAATTAGTCGGTCATTATTATGGAAAAATAATGAATGAAGACCAGTACGAGGTTGACTGATGATCATTTTTTACTGATCATGTATACAAGATACAAAGTCAAGTCATAGGTACATAGAATATACTAGATTGACTCATTATGAGAATACTACATGGATTATTTTCATAAGTTATTTTTATCACAATGATGTTATTGTAGTCCTCTGACCTGAGATCATCATAGAGTTCTGTATTATGAGTTTTATATTTTGATACATTCTAATGTTATCTTTAATAGGATGATATAATAGATTGTGGTTGGATATAAAATGAATCACATGAGAAGTATGAGTGATCAAAAAGGAATTTGTCCCTCACTAATCATGAGGAGGATATCTATAGGCCCTTCGATAAATTAGACTGAATATAAATGTATGGTCGTGCTTGAAATCAGTTGATAAAGAGTTATCAATTTTAGTCTAATTGAGATATAGAAATAATATGATTGAATTATTAAGGATGATATTAACCATGCCTTATGTTCAATCTAAGATATCATATGACAAAAGGACTGTAATATTGTTGTTAAATAGGTTGTGTCGGATTACTGACCTTCACATGACTTGGGTAGTCATAATGTCTTGCTAGAGGCCACTTATGACTTATGGGCTACCAATAGGATTGGAGGCCCATTGCCAACGTTGTGTGAACCTACAGGGTCACACACATAGAATAAGCCCAAAATAGATATTGGGCTTATCAACCCAATAAGATATTTTTCTCTATTATATGTATATATATTTATACATTTATTTATGGTAAATGTTATTATAATTAAATTATAAATTGGAATTAAATCTCTTATGGATAGGGATAAACCAAAATGAGTTTTAGTATTATAGAAAGACTACTAAAACCCTAATTGATGTGGATATATATATATATATATCACATATATAGGGTTGTAGTGAGCCTCTGGACATCAATATTTTACAATAAATACGTTCTTTGAGAAAGAAATACAGAGAGAGAAAAATAGTAAGGAAGCTACTAGCACACCATATCATTTTTGGTTGTACTGTTTGTGTGGATACCGGTAGAGGACGTTGCTCTTTAGTTATATATGTATTATGATAGAAGAAAATGAAAGGCTCGAGGTAGGGTGTTACCAGAGTGAACCTGCTTTCTTCCTTCCTACAATCTTGCCTTTGAACTCATCTTAGTAAGATTCTAAACTCGCTTTCATATTGATTTAATCTGAACTACATAGATCTTGGACTGGGTTTTGGGTGTTAATGTTTTGTTTTTCCACTGTATGACTGACCCGAAACCTAACATATACATCTTTAGAAGTGAACCCAAATGGCTCTCATATTCTTAAATTTCAGATGATAGGAAAGAAACACAACTTTCATATACCTTTATGCATAGGGCGTTTGGCTTTAAAAAGGATGGTATATATAATATTCCTAAGTCTTTTGATGTGGATGAATTTTGGACCTTTTTGACTGATTTGCTACCCTTTTTTCAACCAAAGAAGTGTAAGGCAATGTTTATTAAAGACTTGAAATTTTGGTTGTTGCACAAAATTCTTATATATATTGTTTGCCACAAATCTGAATTCAATAGAGTTTCTGCTCAAGAGTTGTTTTTGATGTGGTGTATTCATACTAAGAAGCAAGTTTGTTGGACCTATTAGATTGTTAATAAACTTTTAACTTGTGTTGTACATAAGGATGCTCCACTCACTCATGGTTATATTGTCACCATTATTGTTAAATCTCTTAATGTCAATTTTGATGATTTTCCCTATGTTGCTGAGTGTTCTTATTTCAATAAGCAAGCTTTTATAAGAACTAAAGTAGTGGATGCTTCCTTTCGCTTGATTCCAGCAAAGTCTAGGTCATGTTGGAGAGGGTTGGCATGTCCTCCACAAGTTGAGGAGGAGCATGTTGGGGTTGAGGAGCATTCATAAGAGGAGCCACATGATAATGTCCCTCTTACATCCTTGCCCATGTAAGGTAGTGCAAGTGGCTCTTCAAGTGGAGAGTTATATATATGGGAGCAAATTTTAGAGAATCAAAAGGAAATGCAACGTCAATTAACTAGGATGGAGACTTGAAACCGTCAACTTGAGCATCACCAAAGGAAGATGGAGTATAAGATGAATTAATTCTTTGCCCACTCCGGTTACACCATTGAGTCTCCTCCACCATCTCCTTCGGAGGATTGAGGGAGTTTTTCTTTTTCCCTTCTTTTCTTTCATGCTTAGGATTCACATTAGGGACAATGTGAATTTTTAAGTGTGGGGAGGGGTTTGTTATTAAATGTTATTAGTTTTTCATTTATGTTAATATGCATCTATGCTTTATTTTGCATCATTTTATCTCCTCCATATTCATAAGTAGTATCTTTTCTAAATTTATCATGATTATGATTGAGGTTTTATCTTTATGCTATGTTAATAATTAACTTTTTATGCTCAATTAGTAGAATTTTAAAGTTTCATTTAGTATAAATTTTAACTTTTTCTTTTTATCTCTTTTTATTATTTTCAAAATTTAGAGAATATTTAGTCAACTTTCTAACTATGCTTAATGCTAGGATGATAAGAATTTAATCTTAGTTTTTAAGGATTGAAGTAGCCTTAGGGAAACTATAGCCATAATACGAGTAACTAGCTTTTCAATAATAGATGAGGACACGAAAAACAAAGAAAAGAAAAAGAAAGAAAATTGACGCTTGTTAAGGTGATGCATTTCGAGTAAGTTGTGTGTAAGTGAGTATGCTCCTTAATTACATTCATTCGGAAAGAACGTGTGATGTCACAATTAGTAGGGGTGAGCATCGGTCGGTTCAGTTTAAAAATGCCTAAAACCTAACTGAACCGAACCTATTTTGGTTCAAAACCGAACTAAAAAGAACCCTTAGTTGAACCAAACCAAATTGGTTCGGTTCAGTTTTGACTTTTTTCATTTTTTGCAATTTTAAACCCATTTCATTTATATAATTTTTCAATATTCTAATAAGATTTATAAGATTTATTAAAGCTAATTTCTTATATTTATTTTATTTATTAATTTTTTAGAAAATCAAATGAACCGATTCTCTAAAATATATTTAAATATTTTTTGTTAGTGTTTTTTTAGTATTGAATAATTTTAATAAAATTTATAATATTATTACTAAACCAATCAAACCGAACTATAAATACATATAAAATTTTAAAATGTACTATAAATTTAGTTCATTTCCGTTTAATATATTTTTTTACCATAAAAATTGAACCGAACCAAACTTATTTCAGTTCAGTTTAAACCAAATTAGTATATTTTATTATTGAAAATGAACTGAAGGTTTTTGGTTATTTTTGCTCACCCCTAACAAGTAGTAGTAGTAAAAAAAAAAAAGAAAAACTAGTGGGATAGAGTATAAAATACACCCACTAAAAAAAGAATGTGTGTCTAAAAACTCCATGAGAATTGTGGGTTAGTGCGTGTGCTTAATCCTTGTCCCGTGGCTACTTTTGTTCTTAGAAATTCTAAGTTTGAAGAATGAACATTATGGCTAGATAGCTTGGTTAGCACTTTGACTTTATATTCTTGATTTTGTTCTTAATAAATTGAGATAAATTGTTAAACTTATTGCTTATACTATGAAACTTATTTTCTCTATCATTGTTGAGCATTAAAAATATTAGTATATATGTGTCCTAGGGCCATTATTATATGTAGACATTGTATATTTGTCTCTATGGAAATGAAATATTCATTTAAATAAAGTGTTAAGTTTATTTAAATATTTACCCTTAGTATTATGTTGAATGAGTTTATTATCAAGAGTTAATAATGTAAGTGACAAACTCATTTGGTATATATGCTATAAATGTTCGTAGTCATTGGATTAATATAAGGGTAGTATTAATTCCTAGACTATCAGCTCTGTCTATTTTCCTTGATCGGTAAGTGATATCGATAGTAGGAGGCAGTAAGTCTCATGCTACTTGATATGAGATATCAGAATAGATATATGGATACTCATGTGATAGGTGGATCAAACATGTGACGTAAGATTTTTGATTGCATGGATTTTTATTTTAGTTAACAATCACAATCTTGGATATAATGGTGCATATGGTCCTTTAATCTAAGGTGACACGGTCATCCACATGTGGTTGGTTAGAGTTTCTTACTGCTTATATACTTGTGCTAGCCATGCATAAGTGTATGGCGTGTGGTGGCTCTAGTTAGTTATATGTAGTAATGAGTGATCAGCCAAGATGGAATTCATTACCTGGAGTGAACTGGGATAACATCCTATGCTATCTAAGTTATTCTTGATGAATAAGTACCAGGCCAGGTCAAACTTGACTTACCCAAAAAGAGTTTCGGTGCTAGAAAGAGTTTCTAGTATAAGTTGTGTTTTATCAAGAATTGAACTTAATATGAGGTCATATGATTGAGGCAATTAGAGTTTGACTAAACTGTGACTCTAGCCAATATCAGGATCATGTAATGAAGGAACATTTAGTGCACGGTAATTATGTTCTATGGTTCTTGTGGATCTACATAAAGCATTCATTTCTATTTGGGTAGTTATGATATCTATGTTAGGGGTCACTCACGACTTATGGGAACTAAATATGATTAATTGGGATTTTCACATTTAGGATGGAAAGGTGTTTCCATAATATTAAGTGTTAATATTATTTCCCATTGCCATTTAAACTTGAACCTAGTAAGTCACACACACAAGATTTGCACTTGTGAAGATTAATATTAATTTGATTATTAATTAAAGAGTTTAATTAATCAATTAAATTAATTGAATTGGATTTATGCGTATGCGAGGATCTAGCATATCCCGAAATCTAAATTCAAAGATTGGGACTTAATTGTAATTAAATAAATATTAATTTGGACTTGATTTAATATGAGATATTAAGTTCAAGGACTAGATTAATATTTGCTTCCAAATACATTTACATATGGGCCATGAAATGGACCATATATATTGATAAAGATGGGCCATGAATATTGATTAAGATGGGCCATGAGATGGATCATTTATATTGATTAAGATGGACTATAAATGGACTTAGGATGGGGCTTTATTTAAAGAGTTTAAATAAGCCCATAAGTTATCTAGTTTGGTATGGAGTGGTCCTTCTCTAAGTGTAGAGAAGGCCATATGCCCATAACCTTAGCCCAACTCATTAAGGGTTAATAAGGTCAAAGGCTAAGGTTATCCATATAACCAAACACCACCCACTCACTTATAAACCAAAGTTATGCATATAGAATGAGTATGAGATACTCAATCTATCAAATGCATGTAGCTTGAGTGTGAGACACTTAAGCTATAGCAATGCATGTGACTTGAGTGTGAGACACTCAAGTTGTTATTATTATTATAATATTGGTTTTGTTTAAATTAGTAGAGAGTGTAGAGACAACACTCTAACTCCTAATGCATGGGACTTGAGTGTGAGACATTCAAGTCATAACTATTATCATATTGTTATTATGTTGATAGTTAGTGGAGTTTGTAGAGACAACCAAGCCAACTAATCCTAATGCATATTTGGGAGCAAATTTGATATTCTAACAAAAGAGAGAAAAGGATTGAGAGTGTCTTCTTCCTTCTTCTTCTTTAAGGGTAGAGAATTCAAATATATGCAAGAGTTGTGTGCTTTCAAGTTAAAGCCATTGTTGTACGAGAGTTCTATAAGTTCAAAGTCCATCATCCATTGGAGTTTGCATCTTTGTTCCATACATTCAAGCTTGGAGTGGCTCTAATAAGCTCTTAGGTCAAATCAAAAGAAAGGCTTGTGGGTAGAGCTTTACCATCCTTAAAGATCATCCTTATGCAACTTGTGTGTTTCAAGCTAAAGGATTTATATTTGGGGAGATTGGAGCTTGTAGATCAACATCAACCAAAGCTTATCAAGCATACTACCAACTTGGAGTTTTGTAAGTATTACCAAAACCTTAGTTGCTAGGTCTTGTATTGTAAAGTAATGACTTGGTTGTTTATTGATGTATTATGTTGTCTTAGATGCATATTTAGTTATGTATTTTTTTATGTGATATGATCTATGGGCATGGATGTGGTTCATGTGTAATGCAAGAGTTGCATGCAATCAAAATTTTTAAATTCCATACTTTTGATTGTTGTATGATCACACAATCCTTCAAGTGGTATCAGAGCCATCTATCACATGATTTACATGCTAAAAATGTTGATAATAGCAAGTGTTATGATTATATATGTTGATATTTGCAAATGTTGTGAATATGGATAATGTATATTACAAATGTTGTGATTAAGCATGTGAATGGTTGCAAGTGTTGTGACCATTTGATTCATTTGTAAGTTGTTTTGCATATTAAAATCATGTTTATTGCAAGTGTTGTGATTAAAAATGAAGTTGGTTGCAACTGTTGCATCAATGAACATCGAATGGTGTAGTGTGTATAGAGGACACACGACCATGTACATGGCTGAGTATCATTCTGCCTATTTTGTATAGGCGAGACATGGTCATGTATATCAAGACATGGCCATGTACAAGGCTATTCCAGAAGCCAGAATGCACATATGGCCGTGTACAGACCCACATGGGTGTGTACAATGTTGTCCCATCAATATAATTGATGTTCAGAGGTGTCCTTTAGTGCAAAATACTTACATGATGCATCTTGGACAATATAATACACATGTATGCTTGACTTGCTACATTAAATAATATGCAATAGTTGTAATCTTATTGAATGTATGCTTGTCATTCATATAAGGATTGATCATGGACTTAGTTTATATTTTTAGCTTGTAATAATAATTGAGTTTATTATTATGTTGATATAATTAAGAGTTAATTGCATAGGATTAAGATGTAAATTATTTTCCTTGGTATGGCAAGGATTGAATGTACATCACAAGAGTTGTGAATAAAGATTGAAGTGTTCAATTCAAGGCCCATTCAACCTTGGAGGCAAGGCCCGTGATGATGGAGGATAAGGAGGCTCATGGAATGAAGGCTTTTTTTGGGCTAGGCCTACTAGTAAATATTCTAAGTGTTAGAATAGGATTAGGAAAGGCCCATGATCACTCATTATTTATGCATCCATTATGCATGTTCAATGTATATATATGATATGTATATTGATGCATGCTATATATGTATGAGATATGTATATAGATGGATGTAGGATGTTATACAATGTATATATAAGATATGTATGTTGAAGCATGCTATATATGTATGTGATATATATATAGATGGATGGCATGCAATGTATGTATGAGATATATATGTTATGAATGTTGGCATGAAATGTATATATGAGATATATACATTATAAAATGGCTAATGTGCAAAGTGAGACCTTAATAATGACCTAAAAATCTTCCAACTAAATTTACGTCTAGACTCTCCATTGGAGTAATAACTTGCATAGTTTTGGACTTATGTGCATCGGCTATGGATATATAGGGGTGTTGATGAGGGCTAAGAGATTCATGTAGTGTTATTGTTAAGCATGAGATATTGGAGGTGTATGGATACACTATGGGCCAAGAATGGCAAATAGGCATACCTGAGGTTTGTAGTATTCAAATCCATATACTTCGCTGATCCAATGGTATGGACTTAACTTATGCCAAAGCCCAAGAATGGCAATTAGGCATACTTGAGGCCTGTAACATTAGGAGAAGGATTAATAGAACCTCACATGAGATGTGATGGACAAGAGTTGTCCACTTAATGAGCACTAATATTCCAAGAATGGCAATGTGTACGTGAGAGATAGTAGTAGCCCATTAAGAACACCATTACCCACTAAAAATCCATCCAATAAGGGATTTCAATTCCCTACTTGGAAGTGTAGGATTCGCCAAGTTAGTAGGGGTCCATTATGATTAAAGACTAAATCTAATGGTGATTATAATGACATACAACTAATCAATCTTGTTATCTTTTACAGAATTTGATAACATGAGACCTTCAAACCCACTATCCATTAGATGTGACAAATATAAGGGCAAGACAAGTATCGTCAAACCCTCGGGTAGAATAGCTAAACATAAGGGCAAGGCAAGTGTTGTCAAGCCCAAGGCCATTATGAGAGAAGAGCAAGGCAAGGGAAAGTGTTTCGACTGCCAAGGTGAAGGACATTGGAATAGGAATTGTCCTAAGTTCTTTGAGTCTCTCAAGATAAAAGGAAAGGGCAAGGATGGAGAAAGTGAGACTTTCTCTAATTTATTAGCCTCTAAATGTTCTTAGAGCTCATCTAATGCATGGGTATAAGATATCGGTGCAAGTTCTCACATTTGTGCATCCTTGAAGGATCTAGCAAATGAGAGAAGATTGAGACCTAATGAAGTGACCTTAAAACTTGGAAATGGAGCAAGTGTTGCTACTAAAGCTATAGGGTCCACTTTAATTGATTTGTATAATCATGTTTTATTATTGGATAGTGTATTATATATACCTAATGCCTATGAAAACATCATCTCTATCTCTAGTTTGACTAGTAGGGGTTATGAATTCTTTTTCAGTAGAGATGTATGTAAGATTTATATTGAAAATAAATTGATAGGCATGGGTTATTTAATACATGGTCTATATTATGTTGATAATATGACCAATAACAATGAGCCTCAATCTGATATGAAAGCAATGTTAATTTAAAATGCCTCTAATTCCAAATATCCATGGCACTTGAGATTGTGTCATATTATGGAAGAGTGGATCACAAAGTTGAAAAGGATGGGAATCTTGAGTAATCTTGAATCTGCATCCAATCCAACTTGTGATGCTTGTCTTTAAGGCAAGATGACTAGATCACCATTTATTGGACAAATGGCAAGAGCCAATAATATATTAGAGATCATAAATAGTGATGTATATAGGCCATTTAGTGAAATGGCTAGAGGTGGTTTCTACTATTTTATTACCTTTATAGATGATCTATCAAGGTATAGGCACTTGTTTCTTATGAAGAATGAGAGTGAATCCTTTGAAAAGTTTAAGGAATTCAAGGCCAGAGTAGAAAACCAAATCGGGAAGAGTATTAAAACTCTTTGATCAGATCGAGGAGGTGAATACTTAAGTACCGAGTTTATAGAGTTCCTTAAGAAACATGGCATTGTATCACAGCTCATGCCACCTGAAACACCATAGTTGAATGGTCTATCCAAGAGGCGTAACCGTACCCTATTGGATATGGTACGATCCATGATGAGCTACACCGATCTTCCTATACCACTTTAAGGTTTTGCACTCCAAATTGCATGCTATATCCTTAATCATGTTCCATCCAAGTTTGTCTCTACCACACCATATAATATATGGCATGTTAAGGCACCAAGTATTAAACATGTGAAGATTTGGGGGTGCCCGGCTTTTATAAAAAATCTAAAATCGGACAAGTTAGATGCAAAATTGATTAAAGAAAGATTTGTTGGATATCCTAAAGATAGTTTAGGGTATTGTTTTTATCTTCCTACTGAACAAGTTATTGTTGTAAGTAGAGATGCTATGTTCCTTGAGAAAGAGTTTCTTAAGGAAGGTGGCAGAGGAAGGAAGATAATGTTAGATGAGAAGTCATCTAAAAAAGCCCAACAAATTGATCAAATGGACTTTGATCAACCCGAGGAGCCTATTCCAATTGAGAATGTCATCACACCGACTCTTAGAAGGACTAGTAGGGTATCTCATCCTCCGGAGAGATAAGGTTTTCTCCATGATATGCAAGAGTTGCATGTTCATGAAGAAAGCATTCATGTTGATGATCCTACTACATATGAAGAAGCTTTATATGATAAAGATTCTTTAAGATGGCTTGAGGCAATGAGAACTGGGATGGATTCCATGTATGCAAACTGAGTCTGGACACTTGTTAATCCTCATGAGGGTAT
>CATIWO010258494.1:0-12422 GCA_949673435.1 Macaranga tanarius | reverse complement strand
TTGTTTTAGACTTTTGTGCATCGGCTATGGATATATAGGGGTGTATATTAGGGCCAAGAGATTCATGTAGTGTTATTGTCAAGCACGAGATGTTAGGGGTGTATGGATACACTATGGGCCAAGAATGGCAAATAGGCATACATGAGGTTTGTAGTGTTCAAATCCATATACTTCACTGATCTAATGGTATAGACCAAACTAATGCCAAAGGCCAAGAATGGCAATTAGGCGTACATGAGGCCCGTAATATTAGGAGCCAGATTAATGGAACCTCACATGAGATGTGATGGACAAGAGTTATCCACTTAATGAGAACTATTATTCCAAGAATGGCAATGTGTTCCTGAGGGATAGTAGAGCCCATTAAGAACTCCATTACCCACTAGAAATCCATCCAACAAGGGATTTTCATTTCCTACTTGGAAGCGTAGGATTCACCAAGTTAGTAGGAGCCCATTATGATTAAAGACCAAATCTAATGGTGATTACAATGACATACAACTAATCAATCTTGTTACCTTTTGCAGAATTTGATAATGAGACCATCAAACCCACTGTCCATTATACGTGATAAAAATAAGGGCAAGACAAGTGTTGTCAAACCCTCAGGTGAAATAGCCAAACATAAGGGCAAGGCAAGTGTTATTAAGCCCGAGGCCACCTTGAGGGTAGAGTAAGGCAAAGAAAAGTGTTTCCACTACCAAAGTGAAGGACATTGGAAGAAGAATTGTCTTAAGTCCTTTGAGTCTCTCAAGATAAAAGGAAAGGGTAAGGATGGAGAAAGTGAGGCTTTCTCTAATTTATTAGCCTCTAAATGTTCTAAAAGCTCATCTAATGCATGGATATTGGATACCGGTGCAAGTTCTCACATTTGTACATCCTTAGAGGATCTAACAAATGAGAGAAGGTTGAGGCCTAATGAAGTGACCTTAAAGCTTAGAAATGGAGCAAGTGTTGCAGCCAAAGCGATAGGATCCACTTCAATTGATTTATATAATCATGTTTTATTATTGGAGGGTGTATTATATGTACCTAATGCCTATAAAAATATTATCTCTATTTCTAGTTTGAATAGTAAGGGTTATGAATTCCTTTTTAGTAGAGATGAATATAAGATTTATTTTGAAAATAAATTGATAGACATGGGTTATTTAATACATGGACTATATTATATTGATAATATATCCAATAACAATGATCCTCAATCTAATGTGAAAGCAATGCTAATTGAAAATGTCTCTAACTCCAAATATCTATAGCACTTGAGATTATGTCATATTACGAAGGATAGGATCACAAAGTTGGAAAGGATAGGAATCTTGAGCAATCTTGAATCCGTATCCAATCCAACTTATGAGGCTTGTCTTCAAGGCAAGATGACTAGATCACCATTTGTTGGACAAATAGCAAGAGCCAATAATATGTTGGAAATCATACATAGTGATGTATATGGGCTATTTAGTAAAATGGCTAGAGGTGGTTTCTACTACTTTATTACCTTTATAGATGATCTATCAAGGTATGGTTACTTGTTTCTTATGAAGAACAAGAGTGAATCCTTTAAAAAATTCAAGGAGTTCAAAGCCCGAGTAGAAAACCAAACTAGGAAGAGTATTAAAACTCTTTGATCAGATCGAGGAGGTGAATACTTAAGTACCGAGTTCACAGAGTTCCTTAGGGAACATGGAATTGTATCACAGCTCACGCCACCCAAAACACCACACCACCTGAAACACCACAGTTGAATGGTGTATCCGAGAGGTATAACCATACCTTATTAGATATGGTACAATCCATGATTAGCTACACCGATCTTTCCATTTCACTTTAGGGTTTCGCACTCCAAACGGCATGCTATATCCTTAATCATGTTCCATCCAAGTCCATCTCTACCACACCATATGAGATATAGTATGGTAAGGTACCAAGTCTTAAACATGTTAAGATTTGGGGGTACCCGGCTTTTATCAAAAAGCTAAAATCATACAAGTTGGATGCAAAATCGATTAAAAGAAGGTTTGTTGGATATCCTAAAGATAGTTTAGGGTATTGATTTTATCTTCCCGCTGAATAAGTTGTTATTGTAAGTAGAGATACTATGTTCCTTAAGAAAGAGTTTCTTAAGGAAGATGGCAAAGGAAGGAAGATAATGTTAGATGAGGAGTAATATAAAGTAGCCCAACAAATTGATCAAATGGACTTTGATCAACCCAAGGAGCCTATTCCAATTGAGAATATCATCACACCGACTCTTAAAAGGACAAGTAAGGTATTTTGTCCTCCAAAGAGATACGGTTTTCTCCATGATATGCAAGAGTTACATGTTTATGAAGAAAACATTCATGTTGATGATCCTACTACATATGAAGAAGCTTTATATGATAAAGATTCCTTAAGATGGCTTGAGGAAATGAGAACTGAGATGAATTCCATGTATGCAAACTAAGTCTGAACACTTGTTGATCCTCATGAGGGTATTATACCTATTGGGTGTAAATGGATCTTCAAGATAAAGATTAGTGCAGATGGGAAGGTAGAGACCTTCAAAGCTAGGCTTATAGCGAAAGGCTTTCACCAAAGGCAAGGCGTTGACTATGAGAAGACCTTCTCACCGGTAACCATACTTGAATCCATTCAAATTCTTCTTACTATTACCACAAACTATGATTATGAGGTTTGGTATATGGATGTCAAGACCGCCTTTCTTAATGGTTATGTTAAAGAAGATATTTTTATGGAGTAACCCAGGGGTTTTGAATCCGAGGAAAGCTTGAAAGTGTACAAGCTTTATAGATCATTCTATGGTCTAAGCAAGCTTCAAGGAGTTGGAATCATCACTTTGATGAGGCTATCCGTTCTCATAGTTTCATTAAGAATGAGGATGAGCCATGTGTTTACAAGAAGGTTAATAAGAGCCAACTTACTTTCCTGGTCTTGTATGTTGATGATATACTTCTCATTAGGAATGATGTCGGTGTGATGACTTTTGTGAAAGTATGGCTGGCTAAAACCTTCTCAATGAAAGACTTAGGAGAGACTACCTATATTCTCAGGATTTAAGTATATAGAGATAGATCGAAGAGAATGATAGGCTTATCTCAAAGTCTTTACTTGGAAAAGGTGTTGGATAGGTTCAACATGCTTAATTCCAAAAGGGGATTGTTACCATTTAGGCATGGTATCCACCTTTCTAAGACGATGTCGCCCAAAACATATGAGGAAATGGTGGAGATGGCCAAAGTTCCTTATGCTTTGGCTTTAAGAAGCCTAATGTATGCTATGTTTTGTACTAGGCTGGATATTGCCTATGCTTTTAGTATGACTAGAAGGTTTCAATCCAACCTAGGCTTGGAGCATTGGGTGGCAGTTAAAGCTATCCTTAAGTACTTGAGAAGGACTAAGGATTTAGTCTTGACTTATGGAGGAGGTGACTTACAGCTTATGGGTTTTACAAATTCTAACTTCCAGTCAGATATGGATCATAGATTGTCTATCTCTGGATTTATCTTCATCTATAATGGAAGTGTAGTGAGCTGAAAGAGTTCCAAGCAAAGTATCACTACTGATTCCACTACAGAGGCTGAGTACATAGCCGCACGAGATGCTATTAAGGAAGTTGTTTAGATTTTAAAGTTTGTTATCGAACTAGGTGTTGTTCCTTCCATTGAGTTGACAGTTCCTCTCTTCTGCGATAATAATGGAGCCATTGCTTTGGCAACGGAACTGAGGTCTCACTAGAAATCCAAACATATAAAAAGGCAGTATCATGTTATCAGGGAACTTATTAGAAATGGCGATGTGCTCATGCAGAAGGTAGCTTCAACCGATAATGTAGCTGATCCACTCACTAAGGTGCTTACTCAGCTGCAGTTAGACTACCATCTTGAAAAGATGGTAGTACCTTAGGGCCACTCTTGTATGTATACATTGTATATTTATACCTATGGCAATGAAATATTCATTTAAATTAAGTGTTAAGTTTATTTGAATATTTACTCTTAGTATTATATTGAATGAGTTTATTATCAAAAGTTGATAATATGAGTGACAAACTCATTTGGTATATATACTATAAATATTCATAGTCATTGGATTAATATAAGGGTAGTATTGATCCCTAGACTATCACCTCTGTCTATTTTCCTTGATCGATATGTGATATTGATAGTGGAAGGTACTGAGTCTCATGCTACTTGATATGAGATATCAGAACAGACACGTGGATACTCATATGATGGGTGGATCGAACATGTGATGTAAGATTTATGATTACATGGATATTCACTTTAGTCAACAATCATAATCTTGGACATAATGGTGCTCATGGTCCTTTGACCTGAACATGATCATCCATATATGGTTGGTTAGAGTTTGTTACTGCTTACATATTTGTGCTAGCCACGCATGGGTATATGGCGTGTGGTGGCTCTAGTTGGTTATAGATAGGGATGAGTGATTGGCCAAGATGGAATTCATTACCTGGAGTGAACCGAGATAAGATCCTATGATATCTAAGTTATTGTTGATGAATAAGTACCTGGCCAAGTTAAACTCAACTTACCCAAAAAATGTTTCGGTTCTAGAAAGAGTTTCTAGTAGAAGTCGTGTTTTATTGAGAATTGAACTTAAGATTAGGTTATATAATTGAGGTTATTAGAGTTTGATTAAACTGTGACTCTAGCCAATATTAGGATCTTATAATGAAAGGACATTTAGTGTATGGTAATTATGTTCTATGGTTTTTATGGATCTACATTAAGCATTCATTTCTAATTAGGTAGTCGTGACATCTATGTTAGGGGTCACTCACGACTTATGGGAACTGAATATGATTAATTGGGTTTTTCACATTTAAGATGGAAAGGTGTTTCCATAATATTAAGTGTTAATATTATTTCCCATTGCCATCTAGACTTGAACCTAATAAGTCACACATACAAAAGTTGTACTTGTGAAGATTAATATTAATTTGATTGTTAATTAAATAGTTTAATTAATCAATTAAATTAATTGGATTGGATTTGCACGTATGCGGGAATTTAGCATATCCCGAAATCTAAATTCAAAGTTTGAGACTTAATTGTAATTAAATAAATATTAATTTGGACTTAATTTAATATGTGATATTAAGTTCAAGGACTAGATTAATATTTGCCTCCAAATACATTCACATATGGGCCATGAGATGGACCATGTATATTGATAAAGATGGACCATATATGATTGATAAAGATGGGCTATGAGATGAACCATATACATTGATCAAGATGGACTTGAAATGGACTTAGGATGGGGCTTTATTTAAAAAGTTTAAATAAGCCTATAAGTTGTCTAGTTTGGTATGGAGTGGGCCTTCTCTAAGTGTAGAGAAGCCCACATGTCCGTAACCTTAGTCCATATCCATTAAGTGTTAATAATATCAAGGCTAAGATTATCCATGTAACCAAATACAACCTACTCACTCATAAAGCAAAGTCATGCATATAGATTGAGTATATTATACTCAACCTATCAAATGTATGTAGCTTAAGTGTGAGACACTCAAGCTATAGCAATGCATGTAACTTGAGCATGAGACACTTAAGTTATTGTTATTATTATAATATTAGTTTTGTTTAAGTTAGTGGAGAGTGTAGAGACAACACTCTAACTCCTAATGCATATGACTTGAGTGTGAGACACTCAAGTTATAACTACTATCATATTGTTTTATAGTAATAGTTAGTGGAGATTGTAGAGACAACTAAGCTAACTAATCCTAACGTACATTTGAGAGAAAATTAGATATTCTTACAAAAGAGAGAAAAGGATTGAAAGTGTCTTCTTCCTTCTTCTTCTTTAAGTGTAGAGAATTCATAAATACACAAGAGTTGTGTGCTTTCAAGTTAAAAGTCATTGTTGTACAAGAGTTGACAAGCTCATAGTCCATCATCCATTGGAGGTTGCATCCTTATTCCATACATTCAAGCTTAGAGTGGCTCTAACAAGCTTTGGGTCGACTAAAAGAGGCTTGTGGGTAGAGCTTCACCATCTTTGAAGATCATCCTTGTACAACTTGTGTATTTTAAGCTAAAGGCTTCACATTTGGGGAGCTAAAAGCTTATAGATCAATATCAACCAAAGCTTACCAAGTGTGCTACTCACTTGGAGTTTTGTAAGTGTTATTAAACCCTTAGTTGCTAGGTCTTATATTATTAATACATGACTTGGTTGTTTGTTGATGTATTATATTGTCTATGATGCATGTTTAGCTATATATTTACCATGTGATATGATCTATAGGCATGGATGTGGTTCATGTATAATGCAAGTGTTGCATGCAATTAAAATTTTTAAATTCCAAACTTTTGATTGTTACAAGTTCACACTTTCCTTCAGCACCTACACCTAGGGGATTTGGTGGCAAACGACAATGGCAACCAAACTACAGAGGGGACGACGAGTATAAACTAAAGGTAGACATTCCGAACTTCAGTGGTGATCTTGATATAGAGGGTTTTCTTGATTGATTGACTGAAGTAGATAGGTTTTTTTATTATATTAAGTTGCCCGAGGATAGAAAGGTGAAATTTGTTGCATATCGGTTAAAAGGGGGAGCATCGGTTTGGTGGGAAATGTTGAGAAAGACTAGGATGAGAGAGGCACGTGGTTTGGTTTAGACTTGGAGGAGAATGAGGCAATTGTTGCGGGTTAGATTTTTACCTCCAGACCATGAATAGTATATTTTCTATGCTCATCAGAGATGTACTCAGGGAATGAGGACTGTAATTGAGTATACTGCAGAGTTCATGCGATTGGCGGTGAGAAACTAATTGTCAGAAAGTGAAAATCAACAGGTAGCACGATTCTTGAGTGGGTTGAAACCAGCTCTTCGAGATAAGATCGGTGTGCATATGGTTTTCAGTGTATAAGAGGCAAGGAATTTAGCCATGAAGGCTAAATCGCTTATCCAGAAGCAAACCCGGACTGCCAATTACAGATGGTATGGAAGAGAAGACCACAAAGCTGCATTTGATAAGGGTAAGGTGCCTCAAACTAGTAATATAGAGACTACCACTATGGGTGTAGGGAAAGGCAAGGGTGTGATGGGGGAGAAGAATGACACTACAACTCCTACCAAAAACTTTAACCCCTATACCAAACCTTTTGGCATTAAGTGCTATAGGTGTTGAGAGATAGGGCATCATTCAAACGAGTGTCCAAAGAGGTAGGCTGTGAATATGGTAGAGAGTGAGGATCATAAGAGTGATGATGAGGTGTGTGGACCCGATGGAGATGATGATGAATGTGATTATGATGACCATGATGAGTATGCATGTGTGGTGAGGAAACTCATATTGTCACCAAAGAGTATGGATGACACTCAATGCCACAAGCTCTTTCACCCTATATGCACCGTGCAAGGGAGTTTGTTTGATCTCATCATCAATAGTGGTAGTCAAGAGAACATCATAGGGTGAGATATAGTGGAGAAACTGAAGCTAGCGACTGAAGAACATTCTAATCCATACATTATTGGATGGATTAAAGAGGTGGGAGGCATCAAGGTGACAGAGCATTGTAAGGTACCTTTCTCCATTATTAAATACTGTGATAAATTTTATTGTGATGTAGTTGATATAGATGCTTGTCATATACTGTTTGAGCATCCTTGTCAATATGATATGGATGCCAAGCATATGGGTAGGAAGAATGTTTATCAGTTAGAGAAACAGGGTGTGAAATATACCTTAGTGCCATTTGCTAGGAAGAACCAACCCAAGGTTTCTAAAGCGGAGGGAAGGAACTTTCTAACCACTATGCATGAACTAACTACATTTGTTTGGGAGTGCAAGGAGACATGTGAGGTTTATTTATTGGTAGTGAAAGGAGAGGCAGGTAGTGGAGAATTAGAAGGACATCTAATTTTAGTAGAGGTACAGGAATTATTGGAGGAGTTTGAGGATGTGTTGCCCGATGATTTGCCTAAGGGTTTACCTCCCGTGAGGGATATACAACATCATATTGATTTGGTGTCTGGTGCTACTTTGCCTAATTTGCCTCATTATAGAATGAGCCCAAAGGAGAATCAGATTTTGAGGGAAAAGGTGGAGGAATTATTGAGCAAGGGACACATACAGACTAGTTTGAGTCCATGTGCAGTTCCAACATTATTGACACCAAAGAAGGATGGGAGTTGGTGGATGTGTGTGGATAGTAGGGCCATTAACAAGATTACTATTGGTATAGGTTTCCCATTCTGAGACTAGATGACATGCTTGATCAGTTGAGTGGGGCAATCATGTTTAGCAAGACAGATTTGAGGATTAGCTACCATCAAATTAGAATTCGTCCTGGTGATGAGTGGAAAACAGCATTCAAGATAAGGGATGGTTTGTTTGAGTGACTAGTCATGCCTTTTGGCATCACCAATGCTCTAAGCACATTCATGTAACTTATAAATAAGGTACTACAACCTTTCTTAGGTAAATTTGTGGTGGTTTATTTTAATGACATCTTTATTCATAGTAAATTTCGAGATGAGCATATAGAGCATCTTAGAGAGGTGTTTAGGGTACTGAGGGAAAACAAACTATATGCTAATTTAAAGAAGTGTGATTTTATGCAAAATAGTTTATTGTTTCTTGGATATATTGTGAGTAGTGATGGGATTAAAGTGGATGAGGCCAAGGTTAAAGCTATTAGGGAGTGGCCTACCCCAAAGAATGTGAGTGATGTGAGAAGTTTTTATGGGTTGACAACTTTCTATAGGAGATTCATTAAGCATTTCAATACTATTATTGCACCTATTACTGAATGTTTAAATAAGGGTAAATTTCAGTGGGGTGAGGAGTAAGAGAGTAGTTTTGCTTTAATTAAGGAGAAATTAAGTACAATACCTATCTTAGCATTGCCTGATTTTAAAAAATTATTTGAGATAGAGTGTGATGCTAGTGGTGTAGGTGTTCGGGCTATTCTATCCCAAGAAAAGAGGCCGGTAGCTTTCTTTAGTGAGAAATTAAGTGAGGCTAGGTGAAAGTGGGCTACCTATGATAAGGATTTTTATGCTATTGTGAGGGCCTTGAAGACTTGGGAACATTATCTTATTAGTAAGGAGTTTATTTTGTATATTGATCATCAGGCTTTAAAGTATTTGAGCACTCAAAAGCAAATTAAGAGTGATATGCATGCTAGGTGGTCGGCTTATATAGAGAAATTTTCTTATAAGCTTATTCATAAGTCAGGGCAGCATAATAGGGTGGCAGATGCTTTGAGTGGACGTGTGGCATTGATGAGAACTCTTAGTTAGGAGATAGTGGGTTTTGAAATGTTGAAGGATATATATGTAGATGATGATGATTTTAGCAAGGTTTGGGCTAATTGTGTGAGCAAGCAACCTTGTGATGATTTCTACATTCATGATGGATTTCTCATGAAGAGTGGGCAACTTTGTCTTCCTCACACATCTCTTTATGAGAAGGTCATTCAGAATTTATATGGTGGTGGTTTAGCGGGTCATCTTAGTAGAGATAAGACTATTGAGGCTGTGAAGGAGAGGTACTATTAGCCTAAATGGAGGAAGGATGTCACTAACCTAGTGGATAGGTGTTATGTTTATCAAAAGGCCAAAGGACATACTCAAAATACAAAATTATATATGCCATTGCCAGTTCCCAATGCTATTTGGGAGGATCTTTTGATGGACTTTATGTTGGATTTACCATGAACTCAATGAGGTATAGATTCTATATTTGTTGTGGTGGACAAGTTCTCCAAGATGGCACATTTCTTGTCATGTAAGAAAACTACAGATGCATCCTCTATAGTCAAACTATTCTTTAGGGAGGTTGTAAGATTGCATGGAGTGCCAAAGAGTATTACTTCTGATCGTGATACTAAGTTCTTTAACCATTTCTAGATGACGCTTTGGAAGATGTTTGATTCTTCTTTGAACTTTAGTAGTATAACACATCCACAGATAGATGTACAAACAGAGGTGGTGAATAGAACATTGGGCAATTTAATTCAGAGAATTTGCATGGATCGATATAAGCAATGAGACTTTTCTATAGCAAAAGCAAAATTTTCCTCCAATAATGCCATTCATAGTACCATAGGTAGATCTCCGTTCTCTGTTGTGTATATAAAATGTCCTAACCATACTTTAGACTTAGTGAAGCTTCCAAAGGTGCCGAGTTTTAGTGTGGCGGCTAGTGACTTAGCAAAGTAGGTTCAAGAGATGCAAGTGGATGTCACAAACAAGTTGGAGCAAGCTAATGCTAAGTACAAGACTGAAGCAGACAAACATAGGTATTTTAAGGTCTTTGATGTGTGAGATGAGGTTATGGTGTTCATTAGCAAAGCAACAATGCAAGGTAGACATAGCAAGTTGCAACAACATAAATATGGGCCTTACAAGGTAGTTCGGAAGATCAATGACAATGCTTATATTATTGATTTACCGGCATGGATGGGGATCTCAAAAACTTTCAATGTTACAAACATCATCTTATTTCAGCTAGATATGAGCATTGGGTATCCAGAAAATCACTCGAAGTTGAGTTCTTTGCAAGTGGAGGTCAATGATGAGGACATGATACACGGCCGTATATCTTATCAACATACCTATGTAGTTAGTGCTCGAGATGGTCCACAATAAACACTGCTAGATGATACACCCGTGTCTCATTGTGCTTCAGATGGCAGTGGAGGACACACTCGTGTAGAAGCCTATATTTGAGAGGATCGGCGTCATGTATTTACACACCCGTGTATAAGTTCGTGCATAGTTGGTAGAGTTTTGGCAAATTTGCACATGGCTTAGTACACGGCTGTGTAGGTGACCGTGTCGCATTTAGGAAGATTATGTCGAATTTTAACACACCCGTGTCTTCATGGCATACGCCCGTGTTTCACATTTGATTAAGAAATTCAAATTTTAATAAGTTATTTTGTTTGTTTAGGATTCTATTTGATTATTACTGTTTTAGCTTTTTATTTTCTAGACTATAAATACTTAATTTTAGTGTTTGTGGAGAATAACTTTTAATCATTATTAATCAAATCAAGCTTCTGCTTAATATTTTTTCTGGATTGAAAATTATCTCTGGATTGAGATTGTTTGTTCCTTTAAATAATCAACGTGTTTGATTGTCGTTAATTATCAAGCTACATGTTGCATCAACACCTGTAAACATTAATAAAAGAGTTCCATAATTCATAACTCACATGATATTCAACAAATCTAGATACCAACAATACAACCAGGTATCATACTCAAGATCTCAAATTATAATATTCACACTATGGTGGTATCTAGAATATTAAATTACGAGCATTCTAATTTTTAAATATACATAATGAAGCTGGAGAAGAAACAATTTGGTGTAAAGCAAGGCGCCTAATGGTCTGACTATAGAATCCTAAAAAAATAAATTTAAGTGTAGTCAGACCTGACCAGGTGAATTAAAATTAAGAAAGAGATGCCAGTTTTAAAACTGCTTATTGATTAGGGTGTATTTTATTATATTTTAGGTATGGAATTTGTACTAATTTTGTGTTTAATTGTGTTAATTTGTGTTTAGATAGGATATTTATGCTTAATTTGTGTTTATAGGTCATTAATCAAGGTTGGATGCAGATTAATTGAAGATTGGGAGCATTTGAAGTCAATTTTCAAAGCTATTGTGAACATCGGCTACAACACGACTGTGTGTCTGCCCGTGTAGGCTACTAGAAGATTTGTATACCCTGAACACGGGTCGGAACATGCCCATGTGTCAGGCTATGTGATGCGTTGTTAATTTTATACACTTGAGACACAACTCGGGACATGGCTGTGTAGGTGCCCGGATACTGAGTAAATGAATGATACGGGCGTGTAGGTAATCTATATAGCCGGTATACGAAAGAGACAGGATAAGATTGACTTCTTTAAACCCTAATCTAAGGGGAATTGAAGGGGAGATATAAAAGGGGTAAGAGAACTCATTGAAAAGGATCTTTTGGATGAGAAAAGAAGGACTTTTGGGGCATTATTGAATATCAAGATTAGAGATTGAAGATTGGAGATATCAAGAGATTTCTTATTCTTCTTCTTAATTCTTGTAATTGGTAATGGATTTCTTTTACTTATTTTTAGAGTTTAGTTTTATAATGATAGGCTAGGTTTTTATTCATTAGGGGATTAAGGATCTGAATATGAATTAGTTAATTTTCTTTCCAATAAATCTTTTATTCATGCAAAATTATGTTTATTGAGATTAATACTTATTTGTGTTTGGCCAGCATTGACATGATTTTAATTGAGATTATGCATTGAGAGATGATAGTCTTAATGGAACTATAAACATAAGTAAAATTGGTTCAGTGCTAGAGATAGATTGAATTAATTAAATTCCTTAAGAGTTGAGATTAAACTTTGTGATTAGATTAATTAGGGT
>CATIWO010258450.1:0-13533 GCA_949673435.1 Macaranga tanarius | reverse complement strand
CTACCTCTAGCTCTACCCCTACCACGCTCTCTACCAAGACCTCTATTCTGATTCCCAATCATTCCACCTCTAGTTCTTGCCATTCTCTGAAAATAAAAATCACAAACTTTAGAAATTCTCATCATCAATATTTATACACTTCTGTAATCATAGTTCATCACTTCAACATTTCCCAATATACTTAACATATAACACAATGTTTCTTAGTGTCTACAGAACCTAATAACCTTAAGCTCTGATACCAAACTTGTCATACCTTATCCTCTAATTAACCACTAATACTTAATTATCCATAATAACCGTAATTATTAAATTCTTAATATAATTAATAAGCTTTTAAGGTTATAATACAAACACTTAATGACATAATTAAAACATGTACAAATTAAAACCTTTCATTCTTACTTATGAACTCGTCTCAATACAGATAATAATATCATCGCTTAGATAATATTTTTTTCTTAGAATTTCTATGCCAATTCCTCACCTTCTTAACCACATATATCCATTCACAATTAAACTTGAGATGGCAAGACAATAACATCATAATATACCAAGATCAGAGATATATATCATAAGCACCGTGGTGCTAACCATCCATTCATACAATAAATATACATCATCAAATATATACAATCAGAGTACTAGATGCTAGTACAAATAATATAAGATACATCATCATTTGCCCTAGCATCTAACCCCAAGGTCATCGGATCTTCTGTCCAGCATAAAATGGTGGTGGTAAAGATAGTAGCAGCAGCACAAGTCCAGGCCCAACCCTCAGCAAAATAAACTAGCCCACTGGCTCAAAGATAACTCTGGTGAAATGCACAAAAGGGTGTAGGAACAGCTGTAAGCAAAAAGCCAAAATCTGATGTATCCACAAGATTGCATCACACCCAAATGAGGGCGACCTCAACATCCAGGGAGGTGGCATAAGTGATGTGGAAAATAGAATAGATGCTATCCTCATGCTCCTCATGAGACTCGTGCATCAGCTCCTATGGGCACAACAGTGACCTTGAACACCAGCTTGGCATCCACATCATGGCACATAACATACCGTACCTGGGTCTCTGCCGGTGTAACCTCATAGACCATGGATGCCCACTGTACTGCCATAGATGCTAGGCTATCTCTAAGCTGTGAAAATATTTTAAAAATGGTGGTGAGTAATTCTGAAAGAAATTACCCAGTGAGCAGCTAGTATAATTTTTAAAACAAAAGTATGTGCCCCAAAACATACTAAATATCAGATGCAGTAATTATATTTAAACATTGATAAATATTTTCAAGTACACTTCTTTGTCAAAATAAATCATTTTATGTCAAACCTTCCTTTCTCAATTATTTGGCAAAGTATTCCCATTACATGAGATTTAACTTAAATACTTTTAATAATAAAACGAATCCAAATAATTTCAGAACATAAAATTTCTCTTTCCAAATAAAGCTCGAGGCATTTCAAATCATCAAAATAAATCCTTGATTTCCTTTAAAAGTTTACCAATAACCATTTACACAATTTGGGGTTCAAAAATCCTACTTTCAAAAGATATAAGAAATCCACCATTTTCCCCAAAATTCACAAATTCAAAATAATAACAAGCTTCGTTTCATAAAAATAAATAATGTGAAGAAAGTTTCATAAATCATTGGTCATCATAAGCAGATACATGCTTTGATTCTTTATGAATTTCCTTATATCAATTGCAATTAGAGTTGAGAGTTTTACTCATTTCAAATACAACATTATTATCGTTCACATTATCTCACAATAGATAATTCTCAACCCTTTCCCCAAAGGAAACAGCAATATACAACATCTCTCATTCTCACATATCATTTCAACTTTCTTTCCATGGCTTACACTAGCTAAATCATATATTCATTTCAATATCATCGTATGCATACATATAAACCACAAGGATTCACCCCAAAGGCACCTCTGAATCCCTGCGCTGTCTCAAAGACAGTTATCAATCGAGTGGCCAGCTCATCATTCCCAACTCATCCCATATACATATACATATATACTCTCATATAATTACATTTTCATTATCAGTTTTTCAGATATTGATCAATGCAAGCTTATGCATTATTCATGTTCTTTGCACAGTCATACACTGTCAGATTAGATATTCATTATCGATTATTCATAATAATTTAGTCTATTTATCTGAGACTTCACATAACATGGTATTCAAGTGTATTTTATTCATTAACACAGACTTATCGATAATTAATAAGAATTGTTAAAACTAAAGAATTATCTCATTTTTTTATGTTTCTAACATTCTAGAACATTATTCTATTATTCGATTCATCAGTGTGTTCCAATCAAAGCGTAAATGGTCATAATCGGATACGTTATGAGTCACAGAGGCATGAGCATAGTGCAGGGGTGCCAACTTCCCGATCGGAGGTGCCGACTGCACGCCGCGGAAGCGCCGATCTCAGGCGGAGGCACCGCCCTCCCACCTTTCCAAAGGCGTCCCGACTTTCCATCGTGAAGGCGTCGTCATCATGGGCGGAGGCACCGCCCAGCGTCTCGAAGACACCGCCCACCAGCGCGAAGGCGCCGCCCACCATGTCAGAGGCGCCGCCTCTACGTTGAGGTGCCGCCCTCTGGCCATCTGGGTCAATTTCGACAGCAGCAGCAACTTCAACAAAAACTCAATATTACACAAATTTAGGCATGCCAGAAATTCATACACGAGTTGTAAACTAAATGAAGCTTATAGACAACTTAAAAATATCAAAAACAAGCCTAAATCTACGAATTTAGCCATCAAAATCCCCAAATTTCAGAATTGAAGCTTAATAAAAATAAAAAAATATAAATTCAATTTAACTCCACCACTCACCAATTTCTCCAGCCGAAATCAACCTCTACTTGTGGAATTCGGATTCTCCTTCAATTTCAGACCACTTGTGTTGTTCTTTCCTTCCTCTCTTTGCTTCTACCATACTTCTTCTTCCTCTTCTCTTTTCTTCTTCTCCTTCCACCATGCTTTCCACTATTCATCCCAACAACTCTCATTCTTCTTCCTTTGGTCCTTCTTCTTTTCTTTCTTTCCTTTCTAATTCACTTACTTACATTTGTTACACTTTAGTCATTTCTTTTCTTTCAATTACATCCTTCACATTCTATTCAATATAACTAAACTTCATTTCTCAAAAATAATATTAACTCAAATGATAAAATAATACATCTTCACATAATACTAATTAACTCAAATCATTATCATTAATTAAATAAAAATAATAAAATCCTTAATTGTTATTAATAAATAGTAATCTGATTCTAAGACACGGATGTTACAATAGGTATATAAATGAGTTTTATTGGAGTAATTGTAAAGAACAAAGGTACATTTTTGCCCTTAATATTTATACCGAGGAGCACATTTGCCCCTAATGAAATTTTTGGCTCATTTAAATATAAAAATTTAAAAAGTCAAGTTTTTAAGCCCCTCTCAGTTAACAGCAGTTAAATGATCCATTTCCTTATTCTATTAAATAATAATTTTTAATAAAAAATATCAATTAGACACTAGAAGTTTTTTTCTTTCACCCTTACCCTCATTCTCCCTCAGCCACTCACACACACCAGCATCATCATCTCTCATCCCCACCTGAGTTAACTCCTAAAACATCGCCACCACATTACCCTCTCTTTTCCATTTCATGAAATTTTTTGTTTTCATTAACACACAACAGTACCCAAAATCATCATCATTATCATCACGATGCTAACAATGCAACTGTCTTCAACCCCTTTCTTATAAAGCCTATTTTGAGTTTTGCTTCCTTTACCCATTCTCACTCTTGTTGTTTCTTCACTTGTAACTCTTTTTCTTTTTCTAAGATTTTCATTTCTTTGGCCCATCATCCTCACCACTACTTCTTAGCTCGTCGAAGTAATCTTTCTTTTACTTTTCTTTTAATTATTTTTATTTTATTTTTAAATTATTGAAATGGGTATTCTTTTATTTATTTTATTTTTTGTCAAATTCTTTTATTTATTTTATTAATCTTAATTATGCGGGTTTTTTCAGGAGGGCTAAACAAGTGAAAAAGATCGAAATCAATGATCAACATAAATATGTCCTCTTCTTATTTTTTCTATTTAATTTCTGAGGAAATATGATGAACTTATAGGTTCTATTAATCTGCTAATATCTGCGATTGTGTTTTTATTGTTGATTTTCTTTTTGGAGTTTGTTATCTTTCTGATTTTAATCGTTGTTGAGTTTCTAGTGCAGGAGTTATTGCTACTACGTTTGTGTGTCCTTTAGGTGTTATCAAGACTAAGTTTCAGGTTCATGGGGATGCCAAGCTTGATAATGGTTGGAAGTATTAAAATCTCATTAATTTAATAGTGTTGTGGGGTTAGAGTAAAGAAGGCATAATTACTGCGGTGGCGATGTTGTTAATGGTGGTGGGTGGAATTGACTCAGGTGGGGATGAAAGATGATGACACTGGTGTGTGGGTGGCTGAGAGAAAGAGAGGGTAAGGGTAAAGGGGAAAAAACTTTTGGGTTTTAGTTGATATTTATTTATTAACAATTATAATATAGGATCATTCTACAGTGCAAATATTTACACTAGTACAAATGAAACTAATAACCATTAGATTAGTTTTTGTTTAATTATAGCCATAGATCAACAAAATCTATAACCGGATGAATTATTATTTTAATTTAGAATTGGTGACTGAGAACTTATAATTCCGGTTGCTTACATTCTCTCAATTTCTCACATTTTTATTTTCATATATTTAAATCATGTATTCTTGGCCCTGCCTTTTCATTTTCTGTAATCATAATCCTAGAAAAATTAGAAACCCAATTAAGCAGAGTAATTTAACAATTAACAAAGATAAGGTCTCGTATGGCCCTAGAGTCCAGACATCAAAGAACACTGTGGATCTACGTGGTATACGGGTGGAAGAAGCTGCTCTCCATCTCGACATAGCCATATCTATAAGAGAGCCCTATTCAATTTTTTTTTTGTACATGGGATGGGCATTGGAGTGGTCAAGCAACGTGCATTGGAGATACTAGGAAAACATCCACGTGTGGCCAAGTATGAACCAGAAAGTCCAATGAATTTTGGTTGTACAGTTGCCTACATCAATTGATTTCCAATTTCAAGTCCAATGAGGTTATTAAACATTTTTTTCTTTGACTTTTGCCTACACATTTAGTTCTAAAGTCTCATTTACAAATATATATTTTAAGATTGGAAGACCTCAATTATTTTTTAATCCATAAATCCTAGTTCATTTTTTATGTCACTTGGATGAGCTTTGTTCAGAAATTGTTATCATATGGGGTTTTTTTTAACTCTGCCTATGAAAATTCCTTTTTTGTAGCTAATATGCAGTGTTCACCAAATTCATTTATTTATCACATACTACTTATTTTATTTATAGAATATTCTAATTTTAAGTATAAGATTTGTCAAATTATAAACTTTTCTGAATATAGCAGATTACACGCATGCTCCACATTGCATTCAGAATAAAATCTACTACATGAATATGGGACATCTCGAGTAACAACAGCCTCATATGATATAACATGAATTGCACTTTAGGACGTCTAGCCTATGCTACCAGCTATATGCATATATTCTATGCCTAAGATGTGCTTTTAGTGATGCTTAGTTATGGCCTATAGTAACATTGTTATCTTCTTTTTGGGATTTACCAGCTCCATTCTGTTGAGGTGTAGTTTTTTCATATACAAATTGATGTAAAATTATTTAAACACTTTTAACTAGTTAAAAAATATTTATAAATTTTATTTTTAACTAACCAAGATATTTAAATAGTACAAAACATACAAATTCAAAAAAACCATTAATGCATTAACCAAATTAACTCCTAATCAAGTTCAATGGCTAGCACAATTCTCTAAGGACATAAGTATACAAATTAACATTTCCTTCATATTCATAATAAAATTTTATCCCTTTGTACAAAATTTATAAATTAGAGAGAAACAATTTGTTACATAAATAATTTCATACATCAATAATTCAATTTACGAGAAGCTTGTCACAGACAACTCAATCCTGCAATAATAAATGATGAACTATCACAACCCTTTTCTTACATCAATAAGATATTATCTTGAGAAATCTTAGCATATGTATGCTCTTATTCTCAGGATCTTGCATATCAAGGTGTCATTAATTATTTAGGACGTTATTGATTCAAACAACATGAAAGAATGAAGTTTGATTTTTATCTATCAAGGGCTGCTACTGGAGCTCTTGCTCCTTTTAACAGGGCTTGACATGCCAGATTTGGTATTTGTATGGCACTCTAAAGCAGAAAGACAAGTCCGGCATTTCCACCGCTCTTCCTTTGGAGTGAATATGGCTTCTCATTCACCCATCCAGAATTCAAGACAATTTCAAACTTGACCCTCAAGCCAATTAGGATCATATGTGAATTTATCTTTGCCAAGTAGAGAGTTATCTATCTGTGATTCGTATCTACTTAAAAACATCTCGATACGGTACTTTTCGAAAGGCTTCACCAATATCAATGATATGAACCAATTTAATTCACATTAAAGCAATGCAGGTCTTTGGACATAACTAAAATGCAAGGGTAGAAATAATGACAAAAATGAAAGCTGCAAAACTTTCACCTCAATATCATCTCATTGTCTACAGGGGGTAGCATACTGCATGTGTTTCTGAAGTATCTAACTACTTCATCAAGGGTCTGCACAGCAAGATAAAGTGAATAAGAAAATAAACACAGCAAAATGTGTTTCTGCATGTGTTTCTTAAGAAACAAAATTCTCCCCATGATGCTGGCATTCCTTAAATAACATATTAAGCAACTGAATAAGTGGTGAACATATTTCTATTCAGTACCTAAAATATTAGCTAAAATATGCATGTATTCAGAAATCATATGTATAAGAAAATAAATAGCAAAATCTCATCCAAGATAGACCAAATGGGAAAATGTAAAATAAATACCTCAAATGGCTTTAGATCAACCGTTGGAAGTGAATTTGATGAACTTTTAAAAGGGTTGTGCTTCATAAGAGAGGATGTACGAGATGTGCTCTTTGTACTAGATGTGCTCTGTTTTTTCTTAGTACCGTGGCCAATTGAATTAGAAATTTATGGAACTTCATCAGAGTCCATAAGAACCATATCACAATCATAAAGTATTTGGAAACTAAACAAAACCTTGGAAAGCAGGATCCTTCTGGCATGTCCAAAGTGTCATTACTGTATTCATCATAAATTGACCATGATGTGATAATATAGCAAAGCCCATACCAAAATGAGGACTCCTGTAATCCAGAGACCAGAGTTTCAATAGTTATATTTTATATAATTTGTGCATGCAAAAATTTGAGAGTATTCTCTCTGTATCTCATATGTTTTCAAGATGTCTTGGATAAACATATCATTAGGCAACAAAGTTTAACAGCAGAATTGCTAGAATGGATTGTGACGCCAATTTGGGCCTATTAAATGGCAAAAAGGCATGATGGCTAGCAACAAAACATATGTATAAGCCAAAAAGATAAATGCTCCAATAAACAGGTTAAGAAAATGAAATCACATTATAACATTTACCCTGGGGGTTTGGAAACAACAAAAATTTAATTAAATTTATTACTCCTAACCCAAATTTACAATGATCTTATTCAGTGAAACTGAACCAAAAAGGATAAAGAAGTCATTTTCAGAATATATTTAAAAATGATTTCAACTATGGTATTATTGGACGTGAGTATTCCTCTTTACACTTTTGGATTTGTGTACTTATTATTCTTCATAATTTTTGTAATGATATTGGTAAACATGTAAATTACAGAGAATTATATGATAGGCTACTGTGTAGTTTTTGATATAGAGACTTTGAAATTGGTGTAAATAATCATACATGCATAAGCATCGAGGAAGATGCTCGATTACCATGGAGCCTAAAACTGCTCCAACAACTGCCATCAGCTAGAGAAGAATAGCTAGACCTGCAAATGGTACCCATATTATCTCCAAGAAAAGGCCTTCCCTTCCTATGAGATCATGAAACAAACATACCACCCCTTAAAAGAGCATGTATAGGCTTTTGCAGGGAGCAATCAGTAAGATCAGAGGGAAGTTGAGCATGAAAGCAAGTAAGCCTGCGATAATGGCACCGGAAGATAAAAGCAATCTGTAAAATATTGATTAATATTACAGATGAATCACTATTCACCGATAATATGGATAACATACCGACAATAATTTTTTTTTAAACGTTAAAACCTAGGTTAACGTTACCTGTGATGGACGGTGACTAACCTGTTATCTATATAAACATTCCACCATCAATGCCACTTGCATTAACCAATCAAAATTTTTTCATTAAAACGCTAATTTTTTTGAAAGAAAAAAAAATCTTTAGCATACTATCTTATTGCTATTTTGTTACGTCGAATTAAAAAAGCATAGAATAGAAGAGAAGATAAAGAGTGGAGAAGAATTCTTGACAAAGAAAGATTCAATTTTTAACAGCAATTTATGGGGGGGAATAAGAAGAAGAAAATAATAAGGAATAAGAAGAGGATGATTTTGCTTTGTTTTGTCCTGTAATATCAGTCACTTTGGTGCTGATTGTTACATGTATGTATTGTATCTATCTGATCATGAAAACCAATAAATAAATTTAGGTATTTTCATTTTGAATTTTTTTATGGATCTCGTCAAAGAGTAAAGAAGATGATGAAGTAAATGTACTAGCAAATGTATTTTTATAACGTTAATGCTAGGATAATAGCCGGTCATTAACTTATAATAGGAGGTTAAATATCCATTTGCACTGTAGAATGACCCTATAATATAATATAATAAAGCAACGGAGAATTTGACTTTGTTAAATGAGAGGGGCATCAAAACTTCATTTTTAAGATTTTTGTGTTTAAATGAGCCAAAAATTTCATTAAAGGCAAATATGTTCCTCAGTATAAACATTAGGGGCAAAAATATACCTTTGCCCGATTATAAAATATATTAAAAGAGAATACTATAATCATTTGTACTTATAATTATGTCTATTAAATAAAATTTTTAATTTTTATAATATTATTTAAAAGATAATTAGAATGGAACGGGGGAATATTAAATTTAATAGTTCATAATTGTATTAGGACACAAAACAGTTAGTGTACAAAAGATAATATTATAATGACCTAGACTTTCGGTTGATGGAACACTTCTCCAAATTGCACGTGCACCTGCATAGAACCTTTTTTCACGTAGGAACTCTATTGGTCCCATGGGCAAGCCAAGTGTAGGCTTATTCTCAATTATTAATTTATTTTTATTTTATAAAATTGGTATCTTGCCAAGTTAGTGTTTTTTTTATAAGCACAATTTTAATTTATGTGATTTTGTTTTTGAAAAAATTAATTTTGTGATTAAATATTTAATTTTTTATATTTTTTATTTTTTATGCTTTAATATTTTTAACAAATATTATTTAAAATATATACTTTAATGTTAAAATTATATGATTTTTTTTAATAGTATAAGTATATAATTAGTGATATATCATTCAACTAACTATAATAAATTAAATTTAGATGTATTTTTAATTTTATTATAAATAAAAATAAATAATTTTTAAAATAAATTTATAATATTTTTAACAGTCCAATTAGTTAAATTAATCATAAATGATATATAAAATAAATTTATTTTTGAAATTTAATATTATACCAATATTTTCATAAAATAATGATGATATTAGTTAAAAGAGTATTAAAATGTAAAAAAATGAAATACGAAGTATTTAAATGTCAAAAAAATATAGAACTAGTTATGTGAAAAGGTAAAACTACAAAGATTAAAATTGTACCTATCTCTTATTATTTTTTCCAAACGAAATAGTGCTAATCAAATAGTAATGTAATTATTTTCTAGGGCTACCAATTTGTGACATAACCTGTTTGAATGACACGACATGAAATTAAATAGGTTTAAGTCATAAACAAATTAATCCATTTAAAACATAAATAAAATCATATTTAAACGGGTTGAAGTCATCTATCTCGTTTAAACACGAATTAATATGCTTAAACACATATTAGGCCATTAAACTTTAGTGTGTGTGTGTATATATATATTATCGGGTCCATGCCCGAATATTTAATACTATATTTAGTTAGGACTAAATTGTATAGAAAATAAGTTTGATTTGAAGGACTTAATTGAAAATAATTAAGTTCGAGGACTTATTTTTAAATGGGCATTAACCGCCCAATTTATCAAATGAGAAATTTGTTTAAAAAAAATGATGAAATGATTGCCTGAGACGTGCAGCTTGTAGAGGAGGTGAGGATGACTCACCCATCCTCTGCAAGGCAAAGCAGGGGCAAGGGAGGTCCGGTACCATTTGGTTCCAGACAATTGAACAAAAAAGAAAAGCAAAAACAAAGCAAAGGGAGAGAATCAGTTTTGAGCGAAGTTTAGTTTGTTCGTCTGTAAGCAGCGTAGAAGCTAGGAGTAAGAAAAAGGAGCCAACGACGTAGGTGAGTGGATCCTTTTCTTCAAAACCCCATAATTTTCTTCAAGTATTTTGTTGATTTGATTAAATTTTTAGATGTTTGATTCGATTTAATTTTTTATTGATTTATGTTGAAAAATTTGAAAATATGTACGTTAGTCGAATTGGGAAGATGACGCCTATGTGCAGGGGTAGCGCCTCAGCCTATTGAGGCCCTAAAGGTGGCGCCTCTATGGCACAGAGACGTATGCCTCTGCCTGAGGAGGGTGAGCCTCTGAGGCACAGAGGCGTGAGCCTTTGTAGAGTAGAGGCGGCACCTCTGTGGCTAAAGGCGGCGCCCCTCCACTGATCAGGCGGTGCCTCTGTATGATTTTGAACAGTACTTCAGTCTGATTTGAATAAAAAACTTATTTCCGAATTGAATTTGATTACTGAGATGTATTTGTAGTATTTTGCTTGGCTGTGACTAAGATTAATTTGAGAAATTAAGATATTTGAATGATTTTAATTGATTGAATATTAAAAGGTTGTAGTCAGACCGTGCCCGGGGTACGACAGGATTCAATGAGATGTAAGACTATGTCTGAGACACAGTAACTTATATTATTTCATGTATCCGGAATACAGTGATAAGCCTTTTGGCTACTTTATGTGATTTACAATTTTGGTATGCATACCTAACCCGAACCTTCAATGTGTTGAATGGTACCCACCACATTGACAGCAAACTAATTATATACTGTTTAAAGAAATTAAATGTGTTTTATTTGTATATTAACCCAATGAGTTCAATTGTGAATTAACTTATATGTTTTAAATGTTATTGATGGATTCTTTAGTTTATAGTTACTGTTAAACTGATTATTTTGATTAATTTTATATTATTCTCGTTGTCATTTGAAATATTATTATTTTAGTTATCGAGAGTGTTAAATTTAGTTCACTCACTGAGTGTTTCACATAGAAATACTCACCACTTTCTTTTGTAAAATTATTTTATTTTCAGCTTAACTATTGTACATATTGTATAGAGTAATAATGGCGATCATGTGGGTAGCCCAGATCTTAGATGTACATGGAGACGAGATGATGGTCTTATACTACATTAGACATGATCCTGACGCTGAGCTTTCTTTTCGAGTTTCTATAGACCCCATAGTCACTGACTACCGCACTAGTACGATTGGAAATGACTTCTCGGATAGTTGTCTGACAGTCATTTCTATTGCCTATGAGACACATGTTGGAGTCCAGGTCACTATGACTTGGACTTAGCTCTTACAGACACTACTGACGACATACACCTTTTACCGGTAGAGGGTTGAGCTTTAGGATTTGTTTCTACTATTTTTGGGTAAATATGTAGGTAGCACATCCTAGGGTAGCTAGAATACCTTTTTCTAGGGTTTTGATGGGGATTTGATCCTTTTTGATGTATCATGTTGTATATATTTTTGCTAGCCCTTTTTCTCTAGTTTCTCCCCTCACCGCTGAACACTAACTTTGTATATTAAAATGTATATATATGTGTACATTATTTTCAGTAATAGTGTTCTATCAATGAGTTTGTTTATTATATTATCATTAATGCCTTATAATGATTGGTAATTATGATGTATATAAGTTTTAGTATTGTTATTAAGCAATAGTCAATATACCAAATTAGCAAATAACCTTGTGGATGCTTTTAAGTTATTATTTGTGTGAAACAAATGTTATTAACCTCGATTTATAAACCAGTCAATCTGGATAGTTTTCTGGACAGTTTCTTAGGTTCGCCATAGAAGTGGAACCTTTCCGTGTTGTTACTCCGTGATGGACAGTCTGGGTTATAAATCTTTCCTACGTAGGTGCCGGTGGGAAAGGGTGTCACATATATACACACACAATAACATATATAAAAAATTTAAATTATAAAATTAATTCAATATTTGTTAAAAAAATTAATTATCATATATAATAAAAATCTATGTATCATAAAAATCTATGTACATAATTTTGATATACACTAATATTAATTTTAACAAAATTCATAATGTAAATTTGCGTTCATATTAAATATTATAACTGTCACACCTTATCCTTTAATTCACTATTAATACACCATTATCTACAGTAATTACCTCCTTAATCCACTTAATGAGCTTTAAAGGTTATAATCTATCCACATTAATACATTTGAGATAAACCTGTACAAATTAAAACTTTTCTTACTTACGTCAAATTCTTTGCTTACTGCTTTAGGTAACCTCAAATGTTGTATTTCACTTAAATTTTCATTCAAATCATCGTCCATTAGTCATATACATCCAAACTACATAGTCATTTCCAATATCTCTAATCATCATTTATCACATCTAAATAGATTCATTCATACTCATAAATAAAAGTGATAGGCACCACTGTGTCATCCATCCATCCATTACATGACTATATACATCAATATACAATTAGAGTACTAGATGCTAATACATTAATATAGGGATACATAAGCTTTCCCAAGCATCTAATCTCCAGCAATCCTCGGATCTCTGTCCTGCAAGATGGTGGTGGAAAAATACATGTAGTACAACAGCACAAGTCTAGGTTAATCCCTCATCAAAACACTAGCCCTATGACTCAATGATCACTCTAGTGACACGCTCAAGTAGGGTGTAAGAAAAAGGCTGCTAGAAAAAAGCCAAAATCCAATGCATCCACATGACTGCATCA
Source organism: Macaranga tanarius (assembly GCA_949673435.1). Lineage (NCBI taxonomy): Eukaryota > Viridiplantae > Streptophyta > Magnoliopsida > Malpighiales > Euphorbiaceae > Macaranga > Macaranga tanarius. The sequence goes on along the minus strand of CATIWO010258450.1, from coordinate 287 downwards.
CACCCAAGAGAGGGTGACCTGAACATCCAGCGAAGTAGCATGAGTAATGCGAAAAATAGTATGAACGCTGTCCTCACGCTCCTCTCACACAGATGATACTCGTACATCTGCTCCTATAGGTACCACCGATATCTTGAAGGCCAACTCGGTATCGGCATCATGGCAGATGACATGCCGCACCGAAGTCTCTGCTGCAGAAACCTCGTAAACCATCATAGTCCAATATACAACCATTGGCTCCTCCAGCCTGCTATCGTCTTAATCTGGAAAAATATATTTTGAAAACA
>CATIWO010258437.1:0-12815 GCA_949673435.1 Macaranga tanarius | reverse complement strand
TAGCATAAGACTCACTACCTCCCACTATCGATATCACATACCGATCAAGGAAAATAGACAGAGGTGATAGTCTAAGGATTAATAGTACCCATATATTAATCCAATGACTATGAACATTTATAGTATATGTACCAAATGAGTTTATCACTCATATTATCAACTCTTGATAATAAACTCATTCAACATGATACTAAGGGTAAATACTCAAATAAATAAACACTTTGATTTAAATGAATATTTTATTACCAAAGGGATAAATATACAATGTCTACATACAATAATGGCCCTAGGGCATATCTATACTAACAGTTTGAAGGCTTTCAGATCTATTTATTTAATTATTTTTAGTGATAATCAGTTAAAAAAAGTTAAAAAGTCAAATTTAGTTATGTTCTTGTTTTGGCCGAATACTCTATTGTAAGGCCATAATTCATTCTTTCCATTGTTAGCTTTAATTATCAAGGGTCTGTAATTTATAATTCTCTTTAGAAAGCGAGTAGTAAAAGTTTAGCTCAAATAAGAACTTCAAAGGGAATTTTGTATGTGATTGAATTAGTGAGTGCATTAAAGTGATACAAATCCATTCGAGTGAAACACTTGAGGGAGTATTAGAATAGGTGTTTTTTTATCATTTTCTTACTAGTTTGCATCATAGATCCTAAGGAGAAATTCACTTTGGAGGTGATACAAGGGATGTTACAGAAGATGATGGTACAATAAGAGAATATGAAGAGTAAAAGTCGCAAGTTCCAAGAAAGGTTGGAAAGGTTAGAACAAGGTACCCCTAACCATAATAAGATGATAAGAGACACCAAACACAATCTATTTGATGACTTAGAAGAGGAGGCAGAAGAAGAAAGTTCTACACGATCCAACAAAGGCAAATCCAAATATGGGAATTTGGGATCAATTAAAATGAAGATTCTAGCTTTTTATGGCAAAAGTGATCCTGAAGCATATTTAGAGTGGGAGAAGAAGGTAGAGCGTGTATTTGAGTGCCATAACTACACTGAATAGAAGAAGGTGAAATTAGTAGTCGTTGAATTCACCAATTATACTAGTGTATAGTGGGACCAATTTACCTCTATTAGGCGTAGAAGTGGAGAAGGCCATATTTCTTCATGGTTTGAGATGAAGACAATCATGAGGAAGAGATTTGTACTACAACACTACTATATGGAGTTGTACAATCGATTACAAAGGTTGAATCAAGGTTCTAAGAGTATTAAAGAATATTACCAAGAAATGGAGATAGCTATGATTCAAGCCAAAATTGAGGAGGATAGAAAAGCTACCATGGCACATTTTGTTTAGGTTTGAACCATGATATTGCTAGCCTTTTTGTTACATCATTATGTATATTTAGAGGATATGGTACATATGGCAATCAAGATTGAAAAGCAATTAAGGGTGAAAACTAAGGTTGTTTCAACTTCGACACCATCATAAAAGTCGAATTGGAAAGGAAACAATGGAGATGATGCGAGTACAAATAAGGGAAAATTTAAACAAAGTAAAAATAAAGATATCACTATACTAAAAATGTAACCTAAGGATGACAAATCTAAGGGTAAATCACATGATGCATAATGTTTTAGGTGTTTGGGATATGGACATAGAGCTGCACAATGTCCAAATGCAAAGTTGATGACCCTACGCAATAGGGAGGTGGTAAATAAAGATGAGAGTGATGATGATGACGACTTAAGTGATATGCCACCATTGGAGGATGCTTTTGATGTAAAGGGTGATGAACCAGTCCCTAAAAGACCAATTTTCACGTTAGTAGCAACACGTGCTCTAAGCATGCAAGCTAAAGAGGATGAGGTACAATGCGAAAACATCCTTCATACTAGATGCATGATAGATGATAAATTGTGTAATATGATTATTGATGGTAGCAGCTGTACTAATGTTGTTAATGCTAGTTTAGTTGATAAATTGGGATTGAAAATAACTAAACATCCTAGACTTTTTAGGTTGCAATAGTTGAATAATAGTGGGGATATTAAGGTCATTAGGCAAGTATTAATTTCATTCTCTATTGGACATTATCATGATGAGGTCTTATATGATGTGGTCTCTATGCATGCTGGTCATATATTGTTGGGACGTCCTTGGTAATATGATAGGCATGTTACACATTATGGGTTTTCTAACTGATATTCATTTAAAATAAATGGTAAACCTATCAATTTGTTACCTATAATGCCTAAAGAAGTGTATGAAGATTAAAAAAATTTGAGTGAATGTAAGAGTGCACGTGAAAAAGAAAAGGTGCACATGCAAAAGGAGAGCTATGAGAAAAGCCAAGAGAGGCATGAGATTAGAGAGGGAAAATAGAGAGAAAATAGAGAGGATACATAATGAGGAAAAAATTCATAAGGTGCGCATACAAAAGAAGAGAATAGTGTGCAAAGAGTGGCAAAAAAAGATATAAAAGGCAATTTCTATGCAAGAGAAGGTGAGGTTTGAAAGGCTTATTTATCAAGGTAGCCTTAATACTATTGGTATTCAAGGGTTCATGTTTATCTTTTGACTCTAACCCAATTCTCTCTGCTCTTCCTAGTTCTTTTCAAGCTTTGTTGTAGGAATTTAAAGATTTATTTCCCGAATTCATGCCTGATGGTTTGCCACCATTAAGAGGGATAGAGAATCAAATTGACTTTATTCCTGGAGCATAAATTCCAAATAGACCAGCCTATAGGAGCAACCCCAAAGAAATAAAAGAGTTACAATGACAAGTGGATGAGTTATTGTCTAAAGGGTTTATTAGAGAAAGCATGAGCCCATGTGATGTTCCTATTCTATTAGTGCCTAAAAAGGATGGATCATAGCATATGTGTGTTGACTGTTGTGTCATCAATAAAATCATTGTAAAGTATCGCCATCCTAATCCTCATTTAAATGATATATTAGATGAATTGTATGGTGCATGTATATTCTCTAAAATTGATTTAATGACTAGATATCATCAAATTAGAATGAAAATAAGGGATGAATGGAAAACTGCCTTTAAAATGAAATATGGTTTATATGAGTGGTTAGTAATGCCTTTTAGATTAACTAATGCTCCTAGTACTTTTATGTGTTTGATGAACTATATTTTGTGTGAATTTATTGGCAAATTCATTGTTGTTTATTTTGATGATGTACTTGTGTATTACTCACTAGAAGATTATGTTTTTCATGTTAGATATGTCTTTAGTGTTTTACATGCACAAACGTTATATGATAAGCTTACTAAATGCACATTTTGCATGCCTAAAGTTATATTTTTAGGTTATGTTGTTAGTGAGCATGGTATAGAGGTTGATAATGAAAAGGTTAAGGCTATTGAATCTTGGCCTACACCTAAAAATGTTGGAGATGTTCGGAGTTTCCATGGCTTGGCTAGTTTTTATAGGCATTTTATATATGATTTTTCTAGCATAACCACTCTTTTGATAGAAGTTATTAAAAAGAATGTTGGTTTTAAGTGAGGTGATGAATAAGATAGAGTAGAGCGTTTAACATGCTTAAATCTAAGTTAATTTCTGCTCCTATTCTTACTTTGCCTAACTTTAACAAAACTTGAGATTGAATGTGATACTTCTAGAGTGGGATTTGCCACCATTCTTATATAAAAGAGTAAGCCAATTGCATACTTTAGTGAAAAATTAAATGGCGCAGCATTAAACTACCCAACATATGACAAGGAAATGTATGCATTAGTGAGGGCAATAGAAACGTGACAACACTACCTTTTGCCTAAAGAGTTCGTTATCTATACCGACCATGAAAGTTTAAACCATTTAAAGGGTCAAAATAAACTCAATAAACGACATGCAAAGTGGAGTGAGTTTCTTAAATCCTTTCCATATGTCATCAAATATAAGCAAAGTAAGGAAAATGTTATGGTTGATGCATTATCAAGGAGGTACATTCTTCTTACTACTTTGACTACTAAATTGCTTGGTTTTGAGCATATTAAAGAGTTGTATGCACATGATCATAATTTTAGTAATGTGTATAATGCATGTGAGAAAGCTGCCTTTGACAAATTTTATAAGCATAATAGGTATTTATTTCATTTGAATAAGCTTTGTGTGCCTAAATGTTTTTTGTGTTTAATGTTAATTCATTAGGCATATAAAGGAGGTTTAATAGGACACTATGGCATAGCTAAAACTTTAGATGTTTTACAAGAGCACTTTTTTTGGCCAAATATGAAATTTGATGTTTCTAAGTATTGTGCTTATTGTATTACATGTTTACAAGCTAAGTCTAAAGTGCATCCATATGGGTTGTACACACTATTGTCTGTTCCATATTAACCTTGGGTAGATATTTCTATGGATTTTGTACTTGGACTACCTAGGACTCGGCATGGTAATGATAGCATTTATGTAGTACTTGATAGGTTTTCTAAGATGGCACACTTTATTCCATGCCATAAAATTGATGATGCATCACATGTTGTTGATTTGTTCTTTAAGGATGTATTACGTTTGCATGGTATGCCTAGAACTATTATTAGTGATAGGGATGCTAAACTATTGTCCTACTTTTAAAAGACCTTGTGGGTGAAATTAGTACTAAATTGTTATTTAGTACTACTTGTCATCCCTAAATTGATGGTCAAACAGAAGCTGTGAATAGAACTTTAGGACAATTAATGCGTGCTATCATAAAAAAGAATGTAAAATTTTGGGATGAAATTTTACCTCATGTAGAGTTTGCATATAATAAGGTTGTGTATTCATCTATTCAATATTCACCTTTTAAAATTGTGTATGGTTTTAATCCTTTAACACCATTAAATTTATCACCTTTACCTTTGGAAGAGCGTGTTAATTTAGATGGTGCTAAGAAGGCAGATTTTGTGTGCAATTTTCATAACAAAGTAAGGCAAAACATAGAGAAACTGAATCAACAAGTGGCAGAACAATGGAATCAAGGGCATAAAAAGTTGGTTTTTGACCCTGGTGATTGGGTGTGGTTGCATTTACGCAAAGAAATATTTCCTATGCAAAGGCAATCTAAATTTCAACCAAGAGGAGATGGGCCTTTCTAAATTGTCACAAGGATCAATGACAATGCATATAAATTAGATCTCCCTAGTGAGTATAATGTTATTGAAACCTTTAACGTTTTTAACCTTCTTCCCTTTAATTATGAAGGTGGAGATTCGAGGGCGAATCCTTTCAAGGAAGGGGGAAGTGATGTGAATGATCATAGGATATCTTCAGTAAATAAGAAGAATGTGGATCCATTGAGCTATGATGAAGGCCTAATTACAAGAGCAAGAGCCAAGAAGATGAAAGAGGCAATTATGGAGCTCATTTAAAGTCATTTAGAGCTTATAGAGAAGAGCCCAAGCAAAGTCAAAGATCAACTTATGGTCAACAGCACGCCAATTATGGATTTGAGCCCAAGATTTGTGCATTTAATTCAATATAAAGTCCAATTACATAAATTTGGCTAAGGTCAGTAAGGAGCATGTGTTGGGCTTAATTCTAAGCCCACAATTCATATTATGGCCGAATATGGAAGCCAAGTTGCATTCAGCTAGCCTTTTGTGTTTTTTATTATTTAGTTATTATCCCAGTCTAATTAGAAGAGTAGTTATTTTTTCTAATTAGGAGAGTAGTCATTTGTTCTAATTAGGAGATTAGTCATTAGTTTTCTATTCTTAAAAGGATATGTTTAGTTTCCTATTTTCAAAAGGATTTTGTTTAGTTTTAGGGTTAGAAGCAACTTATATATATGTGTTAAACTTCAAAAACTCAGCAACCTTGATTATTCAATAAAGATGAAGGAACTTATATATATGTATTAAACTCTAAAAATTCAGCAACCTTGATTATTCAATAAATATTTTCAAATTTTTCCTAAGTTCTTGTGAGAGTTTTGCTTTGAATTTGCTTATTGATTAAGTTGTGAATTCTTCTTTTGATAATTAAAGTTCTTAGTTGTTAGATAACTAAAGGGTTCTAATTCCTTTAGTTTATGCTAGATAGATCCTTGGTCAAGATCCTAATAGATTGTTATAGTTCTTGTTAGTTAGATTAGCAAGGGTTATATCAATATGGGCAAAAATAGTGCCATGTAAGCATATTTTGTTAAATTAAACAGGATAGGATCAACGATTATTTTTATAAATACTCACTAAACTTAATTATTATGAATTAAACATTTAGAACTTAATTGTAAAAACTATATAACTTTTAGGATTGTAAATGTTGTTATCCCAATATAAAACTAATTTTACCAATAAATAGAACATAAAAGGTGTTTTTAAAACTTATAGGACTTGGTTATAAAAAAACAATTAGAACTTGATTATAAATAAAATTCTTTATAATTTAATTATAAGGGATAATGACTTCTACAGTCCTAAAAGAATAGTTGATTTCATAATTTAATCATATAAGAAAATTCTCTTACAATTTAGTCATAAAAAATTTTAAATATCTCACAGTTAAGACTCATTTGTTAAGTGAGATAAAAATTGATGATATGGGCCAAACGTTTCCATCTCACTTCACATTTCACTTGCTACATTAGTATAACATTCTAATTTTTATGATCCCATGGGTCCTCTCATCTTTTGTAATAAGATGACATGATTCAAACATTTCTTTTCTTTTTTTTTCCTTAAAAGTCCCACATAATAACAAAAAATAATGATAATAAGATATATATATTCACAAAATTCCATAAACTATCTAATCTCTTTATATATATATATATATATATATATATATATATATTAATTTGTACATTTTCTTATTCCAAGTCTCCAACATCCATCCTCCCATTTTTTGAATCTTTCTATTTGAAAAACATTTTCCCTCTTCCCTATGCCTATCTTTCAAATCTTCACAATTCATGTTTTTTAGGTTACCCCCCCCCCCCCCCCCTAAAAAAATAATATATATATAAGGATAAGATACAAAAACACCCCTAGTGCTATAAGCTATTTTTAAGTTCCCCCCACAAAATATCTATAAATAAAAAGGTACAAAAATACTCCTAGCATTGTACCCTAATTTCATATCTGCCACTAACATTTTTTAAGATGTAAATACACATTTATCATTTTGAAAACTATATATTTAACCTCCTCTTACAAACGGTGTTAATTCTTACCGTTAGTGGGTCCATTGTTACTGATATGCATAAAGAAAAATATTAAATAAAGGTATATTTTTGCCTCTAATATTCAGAACAAGGAATAAATTTACCCCTAAAAAATTTAAAATATTTTAACACAAAAAATTTTCAAAGGAATTTAAATTTTTATCTAATAGAAATATTAAATAACCGTTTGTTTTTTTTATACTCATAGGATCCACTAATAGTAATGTGGACACATGGTTTGACCCGGCCCATGAGGCAAAAGCCCAGTGATGAAAATGATATGTAAACCCAGCTTAGTGAAAGAATTGAATTCTGACCCACTTGTGGGAGACCCAAACACACTCCAAACCCACTAGACCAGACCCATCAGCCCAAATCCACTTGGAGAGAAGGCCAAAAAAAAAAGATGTAGAGGCATCGCCTCTCCACCGACGGTTACAAAAAAAAATTATGGCAGAACTTAGATCACTCCACTTTCTACAACATGGGAATAAATGGGTTTTAAGACCCTAGAAACCACTATAAATGGAGGACAGAAACAGAGGTTGGGAAAAAAATCAGAAACAGAGAACAAAAAGAAAAATTCAGAAGAAAAATCCAAGACAAAAGGGAGAGAAATATCCAATTGAAGTTGAAGTTATATGCCAGAATCTCAATCCATAGCTGTGGTGGTTCAGAATCTGAGGGAAAAAATTATTTTCAGTAAATTCTTCATTTTTATTTTCAATTTTCTTTAATTATTTCTGCACCAGAAATTTTAGAAGCGTCGTCTCTATTTCTTTCAAAATCTAAAGAGGCGCCGCCTCATTTATACTAGAGGCAACCCCTCTTTGTATGTTTGTTTGTTTTTTTTTAACGTTAATAGTGCATGGCACTGTTGCCATGCACTATTAACGTTCATATTATCATTTTTTTATTTACTTTTTTACTTTCATTTTGTTTCTTTATTTCTTTATTTTTTTCTTCTTATTTTATTTAGTGTTTTTTTCTTTATTTTAATTGCTAATATTTTATGTATTTTTTTTGTTTGATTATTAATTAATGGTGATTATATTAACTAGGAGTGTATGATTTAAATATTAATTAAATAATTATTTGTTAATTTAATTGGGTTATTTGATATTCTGAAATATTTTCAATTAATTTTAGATTTAATTTCTCTTATAATTAATTAAGTTAGAATTTGATTATTGATTATTTTTATTTTATACTAACTTTTGTAATATCTTTTTGTAGGTTGTTTATTATTCTTTGGGAAATTTAACTTATAATTTATATTGCAGGCCTAAACATTAAGTAGCCCACAGGTTGCTAAATTTAATATTAGTTTTAGTTTATTTAAGTTTTGGTTTATTTTTATTTATTTTTTATTTATTTATTCTGCATATAAAAAGGGTTGTAACTCATTTCTCCTCTCTCCTTTTTTTATGTGCGCATCTCATTTATTTGTGGTGGTTGTGCTTTTATATTTAATTGTGGATGGTGTGGATGAATGTTTTATTCGGAATTGTGAATGTGATGATTCAAGGACCAAATTGTATGAAAATGGACTAATAAATAAACATGGACTAAATTGTAAAATTTGAAAATTGTTTGGATCAAAACAACCATTTGCATGTAATTAAAGGAATAATTAAGTAATTAAAAATAATAAAACATAAAACACAAACGGAGGCCGATCGCAAGGTTGGGTGGGCCGTTCAAAGCTCATACCCAGTTTTCGGACCCAATCTCTGAGGACGGCTGCTGGGCTCCCTCCATGGGATACAGTTGCTTTATACTTTATAGTGTATCCTGGATTTTACCCGGGTAGTGACTCCATTCTCCGACCGAAGCCTGTAAAAAGGCCCAAAATTATACTCCTAATGGGCCTTGAGCCCGCACAGTACTGTGGTCGCCAAACACTTAGGCGCGCGCTAAACCCCGCCACCTATAAGTAATATCATATTAAAAGAATTTTACATCTAATTTTTTATGGAAATTTTTAAAAAAAATATTATAGAAATTCATCCATCCTATTTCAAAAAAATTAGGAATATTTACATAAATGAAACTCATCTCTTCCTATATAAAATTTTTTTATTCACTATCAAAATAAATAAATAAATAAATATTTATTTATTTATTTATCCATCATCTTAATTTGTTATGTTTAAATAAATATTTTATCAATTTTTATGTTGAGAGTGAATAAAAACAATAACAAATTTTTATAGAATGAAATTAATTTTTTAATTTTTTTAAATGGGACAAAAAATTTTAAAAATTTTTCATAAAAACTTAGCAGGTTTGAAAAAGGATCTTAGAGTGTCTAAGGTGGGGCCAGGAGGGTCTGGTCTCTTAACGCCTTCTTTTTTCTTCTCATCGGAGTAATTCAATTCATTAGTATCATTATATTCATTATATTATTATATTATATTAATTATATTATATATTATATATTATATTATTATTATATTAATTATATTATATTATTATTATTTATTATATTTTATTATTATTTATTATATTATTATTATATTATATTATTATTATTTATTATATTTTATTATTATTTATTATATTATTATTATATTATTTAATTAATTTATTATATTATTTAATTATAAAAGACATAAATTATTTTAATATTGTACTAGCATTAGTAGATTTCATGAGTATAAAAACTAAAATGGCAGATCTTAATATTGTATTAGTATTAGTAGATTTCATGAGTATAAAAACTACAATGGCTTTGAAGATCTGCCACCAAGCTCTCCTACCACATCTACAATGGGTTGATCTCTCTTATTGGCTCAATCTATTGCAGGAAACGGTGCAATTCCCAAACTTCCGTGTCTTTAAAAGGGTGCAGCTCATATTCAAGCAAAATCGCTTCTTTTTGGATTTAACAGACTAATTCTTGCGATTTCTTCTACATTGCTACTTGCTCTTGCTGGCATGTTTGCTCCTAACCTTATCAAAGGTTTCATGTGAATAATTAACACATTTTCAATTCAACTCAGCACTTACACAGCTCATCCCATATAATTAATAACTAAATACAAATAATAGAAATCATGAAACAAATGATCAGAAGATGGAGATAAAAATTAAGGTGAAGAAAAAGAAGAAGAAGAGTTATTTTTGACGTGGCAGGTAAAATGTGAAGTGAGGTGAAAACATTTGGCCCATGTCATCAATTTTCGTCTCACTTGACGGATGATGTTTAACGGTAAGATATTAAAATTTCTAAAATTCAATTGTAAGAAAATTTTCTTATAGAATTAAATTGTGAAATCAATCATACTATTATCGTTAATTATAAAAATATTAGATTTTTTAAGATTGAAATGTTAGTTATCTTAAATAAAAGATTTGCTTATATTTATAACTATTCAAATAAACGATTAATAATTAAAAATTCTAAACCTATTAGGATGAAGATAATCGCACAAAATAGTTAAACAATTTTATAGATATTAACCATTATTTACCTTATTTAATTTCATTGTTGCAATTATATATTTTTAACTAATTAATATTTTACTTGATAAGTTTGTCTTTATTTAATTCATATACCTCGTTAAAGTTAAAATTTTACTATTTTTTAATTACTTGGAGATGTTTAATGAATTTACTCGTATTTTATCCATACATATATGTCAAAAAATAAGCAGATTTATTTTTAATGAAAGGCATAAATTTCAATACTTATATAATAATCTTTTTACATTTTTTAATTAATTTAACTTAAAAATTATAAATTTTTTATTAAAATATTTTATATAATTTTAAATTTATTGGTTATTTTATTTTTTATTATACAATGAGAAGTTCAGTATACATTAAAATGTAAAAAAAGATATAAAAAACAATTTAAATTTTTAATAACAGTAGAAAGCCAGTAACATATATACAAGTGCCAATAACGTTTTTCTTAAAACATAATTTTTTATCATTTTATTTCTAAAATTAAAAAGAAGATTTTTACTTATAAAATTATATAAATTTTGACATTTTTTAGCTTACTAATTTTTCGGCTTATTTTTTAAAAAATTGAAATCTAAAAAGAAAATAAAAACATAACATAGAAAGGGATAAATGATATATATAGTTTATATATCGGCAATTTATTAAAAAAAAAAAAAAAAAACAGACAACAAAATGTAAATAGTAAGGTCACTAACAATTTCACCTTAAAAAATTGCCATTTCAAAAAAAAAAAAAGATAGTATCTACTATTATCATTAATTTTTTTAGTTTAAAATGTAACTAATTAAAAAATAATTTTATTTTTATTTACTTACAATGTTAACTTTTTAATTATTTTTTAATAAATGAAAATTTTAAAATATTGAAAGAATATAAATTGACCTACTATTGTTTAGAAGTTTCTTTTCTGAGGCAAAAAGTTAAACTTTCATTATAATTTCAATTCCATATATAAAACATCCCAAATAAATACTGGAGGTCTAGAACTCTAAGTACAACATTCTGCAATGGAACCGGCTGCCTTTGCAAGATAATGAGCAACGTGATTCGCCAACGTTCTAGCGACAACAATCTGAATGTTACTGAACTATTGTATAATTTGTATTAGAGTTTTACATTGCAAATAATCAATCCTGATTCCGAGTCATCGAGAGAGTTGTTACTAGTCTGTTGGACAGTTCCAAGGGTATTTGACTACCGTGACTTTTCTCAGTTGCGTACTTCTTAATCGCCTCATAGCCTCTCGAATGCTCAGGTTATTAAAAAGTTAATAAAAAAGTAAAAAATTAAAAATTTTCTGTTTTTATTTGTGTTTTTTAATTTCTCTTTAGTTTATAATTTTTTTTCTAGTTAAATTCTATTTTTAAAGATTCAGTTAAAATTTAGAAATTTTTTTAAAAAAATTGAAATTTAAACAGTATTAATTAATGATTCAAATAAATTTGCTTTGATAAATCTGTAATATATATATATATATATAAAATAAGATATTACTTTTTAGTAGATTATGCAAATTTGAATAATTTTTATGGATAATTTAGTTATTTTTACCTTAAAAATAATTATACGAATATTTAAGGTAACTGCACGTAATTGTAATTTTCTTACATATTAGATATTACCACATTTAATTGCTATAAAAAAAATTGAAATGTCAAATTGTCAAATTTTTACCATTTATCCCGAGATAGAAACAATAGCGAACAACCGCTCAAGACGACGTTTGTTAGCAACGTCAAAAAGTGCGACGCCATTATAGCATCACCTGTATAAACTTGTGAGAAATGATGAAAACATGTATTCTGTATTTCATGTTGTTTTGTGTACAAGAAGTATATATATATATATGCCCGTAGGTGACAAGTGATTGGTATGAGAAGTAACAAACTGATAACAAATAACAAACTAAGTTGTACATAATAGATTATATCTAAAATAAGCGACATGAGAACGTTACTCTGCTAATACCCCCCGTCAAGCCAATAGAGAGTGAGGAAAGAGGCGCAATTTGGAGATAAAGTACTGAAATTGGCGAACTCCCAGTGGCTTGGTGAAGATGTCACCAATTTGATCTTTGGTAGAAAGGAAGGCGATTTGTATGAGGCCTTTTGCCACTTGTTCACGAACAAAGTGGAAATCAAGTTCTATATGTTTGGTGCATGCATGAAAAATGGGATTGGAGGACATATAGATAGCTCCAATATTGTCACACCACA
>CATIWO010258399.1:0-13683 GCA_949673435.1 Macaranga tanarius | reverse complement strand
ATTTGCATTCACTACACCATTTTCACATACCGTGCACACAGTCCCTATTAAACCGACAATAGTTGTTGCTTCGCTGCCTGTGTTTCATTCAAACCTGGTGGTGGAGTATATAATTATTATCACTCACAGTGTAGTACGAATAAGTACATCATTCAGACCTTTGAGTGGGGAGACAAAAAAAAGTATATAACAGACTGTGGGAGCCTTCGACTATACCCGAGACTCGGCCCATATAGTGCCCTAGCAACTACCTTTAGGATTTTCCTAAATGCATGTGTTCTATTGCCATATAGTAATTTCATTCATAAAACCCAAGCCCAACAATAATAAACCATATTAGATTGGACCCTGTCCTTCTATTATGGTCCGTTGTGTTGGACTTGAATTTTATGGAAGAGATATGCTACTTATTTGTCCTGTCTCGAGAGATTTGCATGTACGTCAGTTTTATTATCCCCTATTGATAATTAAAACCCAGACCAAAAATCCTAGGATGAGAGACTGATTAATGAACACGTGTGTGGGAGGAATAAGGTTGAAAGGTTGTATTTGAGACCCTATATGTGCTTATTTATCTGTGTTTTGATTAAAACCCTTTAAATAGAACTGTATATCATGCATACACGTCATGCATATTTCTAACCTTTTATCTTGCAGAAATAGATCATTCATCTTCCGTTTGGACACGCACTCATGAGGGCCGATTAGTCAGATCTGCACCTGTTAGAATTGCTCAACCTGTTAAAATTACTATAACAATGTCGGATAATCTTGAGTTGGAAGCCTTTAGGAGACAGTTGAAAGAGGAGATTACTGCTGATACTAGAAACCTTATCCGGGAAGTGATGGGTGAAGTTCTTCAAACTGCAAGGGGGAAACAACCAATTAATTTGGATGAAGGGGAGACTACAGTTGGTAAACCCAGGGATCGGGATGAGGATTTAGAGACTGTATTAGCTGAGTCTGCTAGGTAAGAATTTCAAACTGCTGCAATCTCTGAGGAGCCAGTCTGGGCCAAAAAGATGGAAAAAATGAGGTCCCAAATGCAAATGCTGATGAGGGATAAGGGCATGGATACGTCTATGGACTACAGTAATATGGACTTTGTTAATCAAGAACCTTTGCCGAAGAAGTTCAAAATCCCTAACATGAAGAAATATTCTGGTACCGAAGATCCACATTTGCACTTGAAGCAATTCATCATACATATGAAAACAACTGAGCTCACCATTTCTCAAATTGTGAAGCAGTTCCCACTGTCCTTGGAGGGTGCACCAATTCACTGGTATTATTCTCTGGAACCCTATGTGCAAGCTAACTGGAAAGAACTGTGCTCCGCTTTTGTAAAGCAGTATGGGTTAAACTCCCAGATAGAGGTCGCGTTGAAAGATTTGCAAAACACTAAGCAAAAATTCAACGAATCTTTTTCTGATTACTTGACAAGATAGAGAGGTAAGCTAGCACAAATGAGGCAACTACCAACTGAGCCTGACCAACTGATGATTACTATTGATGGTTGTATCACACCACTTGCAAGAAAGCTGAACAATATGAGAATTAGGAATTTTGAAGAGCTGTATAGATTTGGGGTACAGAAAGAAGGTGATGTGGCCCAAGAGAAGAAGTACTTCGGAGGAAGATCCGAAAACAAAAAGGGACCATCCAGTAATGTCCAGATCAATGCTATTGATCGGCCCCGCAAGTTCTCTAATTTGGGGAGACCTCTCTCTAAAGTTCTTGATAAACGTATTAAAAAAGGACTCATTCACCCTTTACCACCACCAAAAGTACCATTTCTTAACGCTAATCCAAAAATTTACTATAAATACCACCAAGTCATCGGGCATGACACTGACCAATGCACCCACCTCAAACACGATATCCAAGACCTTATTGATTCTGGGAGACTAGTTGACCCAGAAACTAAAAAACCAAACACTCAAACCAACCCTTTGCCAAATTACCGAAATACCCCACCTCCAAATCAACATGTCTTGATGATTGGTACTGGATTGACTAAAGAGCAAGTGCTAAATTCCTTCCTTGATCTTGAAAACCATCCTGAACCTACCCAACCCACTAAACTAAAAACCACTTATGAAAGGGGTCTCTCCGTGAACATATTGGATATCTGGTCTTCTGATGATGAGGACGTTCAGGAAAAGGTTAATTTTTGGGAAGGTGAAAGGGACTGGGCAGTTGAACATGTAGCGGAGCATGTGGCAGCAACAAAGGCAAAGGAAAAGAAAGGGTCAGTTACAGAAGAGGTTAAGACTGAGCAAAAGATTGAATTTGGGAAAGAGGAGCTGAAGAAAGAACCACCTATGAAGATGGTTTCTAGTATTTGGGAGTTATTGATGCAGTCCAAGATTCACCGTGATGCCATAGTTCAAGTCTTACTTGAGAGGAAGGTTTCTATTGATATAACTCCTCAACAGTTGGTAAGTTCCTTGATGCAGAAGCCTGAGGGGGCAATTATATTCACTGATAAAGATCTGCCGCTTGAAGGGAGAGAGCATTGCCGTCCTTTGTTCATTAAAGCTGAGATCAAAGGAAAGTTAACTTGCTGTGTGATGGTTGATAATGGGTCAGCCATTAATGTATGCCCTATGAAGGTACTACCAAGACTTGGTTTGACTGTTGTTGATCTATAACCAACTGATGTAATAATCAAGGCTTATGATGATACTAAAAGGTCAGTTGAAGGTACATTTAAAGCTTTGATCAAAACTGGACCCATTGAAGCTTAGGTCACTCTTTATGTGCTTGACATTCCAGTTACCTTCGCTGTACTTTTGGGAAGGCCTTAGTTCTATCCTCTTAGAGGAATTCCTTCTACTCTTTATCAGAAGATTACGTTTCCTTATGAGGGGAAAGTTGTGACTATTTCGGCTGAATCTGAGGCCGCTATCGCGGCTCTGAAATTGGCCTCCAAGGAAGTTCCTCTGAATCCGGGGTTTGAAGTCTGGATGATCTATAAAGACTCCATGGAAGAGAAAATAATGAATATGTTGAAAGGAATGAACTTCATGCCTGGAATGGGGCTGGGAAAGAATTAAACTGGACCTCTTGAATATATGCAAGCAAAACTGTATATTTTAAAGCATGGACTGGGATATCAAGGTGAGGAGGATGGACCTGATAGTGAGGGAAAATGGACACTCTAGGAGAAGTTTGTAAAGGAAGGCAACTATGCTCCCTATAGAGGAAAACCTGAGCCCTTATTTATGGAGGGAAGAAAGATCCCTGGGTTTGAAATTTTCATTGATTATCTGGGAGAAGAATGTGTGGAGGAGCCTACAGTAGAAGATTTGATAGTAGATGAACAGGTTGATGCTGCTGTTGTAGAGCTTAAGAAGGATGCTGAGGATGTTGCTAAGAACTTCAAAGGGAAAGAGGCTGCTGAAGGAATGAAGGATGCTGCTGGAGATGCGGGCCAGAGCGAGGATGCTGCTATGGATCTGGAAACCTTTGTTCAAAACTCTTTTGTCAATGTGTTTGATGACTTTACAATTTCCTTTTCTAATTTATTTGAACTTGATGGTTTGTTCTTTTCTAAAGTTGATGCAATGAAATCTGATTTTGCTTACTTGTGTGATGTCTTACCTAATGGTTATGTTTATTGTAATGATCATTTCATGCATATATTTGACATTAATTCTACGTAAACCATTGCATTTAATTTAGGAACAATTGAGCATCCTAAAAACATAACGATTGCTTCTGACCTTTCTCTTAAAGAGAGTGAAAAAATGAAAGAAATATTAATAAAAAGACATAAAGTATTTGCTTAGGGTTCTGAGGATATGCCGGGGATAGATCGTGAGATTGTGGAATATGAGATCTCAACTTATCCTTATATTTCACCAGTCAAGCAGAAAAGAAGAAGGTTGAGACCAGAATGGGCCCTCCCAATTAAGGAAGAAGTCGAGAAATAATGGAAGGCAGGATTCCTTGAGGTGGTTGATGACATAAAATGGCTTGCTAATATAGTACCAGTATCGAAAAAGGATGGAAGAGTAAGAATATGTGTTGACTACCAGGACTTGAACAAAGCCTGCCCAAAAGATGATTTTCCCTTGCCTCACATTGATACACTGGTAGATAGTGCTGCTTCAAGTGCTATGTACTCCTTCATGGATGGATTTTTATGATACAATCAGATCAAGATGGTTGAAGTCGATAAGCTGAAAACCTCATTCATAACTGAGTGGGGAATTTACTGTTACACAGTGATGCCATTCGGATTGAAAAATACTGGGGCAACATATCAACGGATGGCTACTACTTTGTTGCATGACATGATCCATAAGGAAATTGAAGTGTATATGGATGATATGATGGTTAAGTCTCCTACTCGAGAAGGGCACTTCGAAGCTCTAGACAAGTTCTTGCAAAGAGCTGAAAAGTATAATTTGAGGCTGAATCTAAAGAAATGTGTATTTGGGGTTGCTTCCGGTAAACTGTTGGGTCACATAGTCAGCAAGAGAGGGATAGAGGTTGATCTAGATAAGGTAAAAGCCATTAGTGAGATATCAGTTCCAAAGATAGAGAAGGAAGTAAGAGGGTTCATTGGACGGTTACAGTACATCAGCCGGATCATAGCAAAGTTAACCACTGTTTGTGAGCCGATATTCAAGCTTCTTAGAAAGAATCAGCCAGTGGTGTGGGATGATCTATGTCAGTAGGCCTTTGAAGCGATTAAGAGATATTTGATGAATCCGCCTATGTTACAACCTCCAAGACCGGGAAAGCCGTTGATTTTGTACCTAGCCATTGAGAAGGAAGCTGTGGGGGCAATGTTGGCACAAGAAGACGAGAATGGGGTAGAACATGTTGTGTACTATTTAAGTAAGAATTTTTTGCCTTACGAAGTTAACTACAACCTGGTGGAAAAGATATGTCTATCAGTTGTTTGGGCGGCTAAGAAGCTTCGGTACTATTTCCAGTCTTACAAGATCCAAGCAGTGTCAAAGCATAATCCTCTGAAATATCTTCAGTGAACTCTTTCACTTATGAAAAAGTTGGCACGATGGTTGATTTTACTCATAGAATTCGATATTGAATATCTGTCTAAAAAAGTGATAAAGGGAAGAGCTGTTGCGGAATTTCTAGTATAAAATCCCAAAGATGATGAGCAAAAATGGGAGTTGGAGTTTCTCGATGAGCATCTGAGTGCTATTGAGATACAGGGATGGTGTATGTATTTTAATGGAGCAGTTAACAGTAAGGGGGCAGGAGTTGGAGTGATTTTGGTTACGCCTAAAGGTGAGATGATTCCCATGGCTAAAAAGCTTGAGTTTGAAGTGACTAATAACCAAGCGGAATACGAAGCATGTATATTTAGGTTAGAATCTTTGAGGAGTTTGGGTGCAAAATAGATAACAGTGTATGGGGATTTGATGCTGGTGGTGAAGTAGGTTTCTAAAGAATGGGAGGTTAAAGAGGATAAATTGAAGCTTTATGTGAATTATTTAGTCACTGTAACATTATCATTCAACCAATGCAAATTTGTACACTTACCTCGAGAGGACAATCAAGTTGCAGATGCTCTAGCTACATTAGCCTCAATGTGGGAAAGTACTACCAAAGCCTCAGCTAAGCCGTTAGTTCTGGTAAAATCTAGAACTCCATATTATGAAGAGATAAGGGTAATGCCGATGGGACCAACAGAGAAGCCATAGTTTTATGATTTGCAGATGTATCTCAAAACTGGATAGTTTCCTGAGGATGCAGATAAGAAGGAAAAGATGTCATTGAAAGTGTTGTCTAGACAGTTTATCAGTCATCTTGGTATGCTGCATAAGAGAATGCCAACTGGGATACACCTGCGCTGTGTAGATAAGGAAGAAGCTCAGACAATCATGGAAGCTATGCATGCAGGTGTATATGGGCCCCATATGAATAGAATGGTTTTGGAAAAGAAGATAACTCATCAGGGGTATTTCTAGTTCACCATGGAGTCAGATTGTGTTAAGTTTGTAAAGAAATGCCATAATTGTCAAGCTTACGGGGATGTTAGCCATTTTCCCTCGATGGAACTTCAAGGATTAACATCACCATGGCCTTTTGCAGCTTGGGGAATCGATATAATTGGGGAGATAAGGCCGGTTGCATTGAATAAACATCAATATATTATGGTGGCAGTGGATTATTTTTCCAAATAGGTCGAGGCTGAGTCATTCACTTCAGTAGGGTCGAAACAAATGGCAAGGTTTATTGAGAGGAACATAATTTTCCAATACGGGTTACCCCACCATGTTGTGACTGATAATGGGGTACAATTTTAATCAGAAATGGCTGCTTTGCTTTGGCACTACAAAATAGAGCATCATCGGTCGTCTCCTTATAGCCCTCAGGCTAATGGTACGGTTGAGGCTGCAAATAAGAACATCAAGAGGATCTTGGCTAAGATGGTAGAGAACTATAAGGATTGGTCTGAATTTTTATAGTTTGCATTATGGGGTTATAGAATGACTGTAAGAACATCCACCGGGGTCACACCTTATTCATTGGTATATGGTTGCGAAGCAGTGCTGCCAGTGGAAGTAAAAATTCAATCTCTAAGGGTTTTGCTGGAAACCAAGATCCCTGAGTATCAATGGGTGGAAAGTAGGTTGGCACAGTTGACGTTGCTAGATAAAAAGAGATTAAAAGCCATGTATCATATGCAGTTGTACCAAAATAGGATCGCCAGAGCTTACAATAAAAAGATAAAGTCAAGGAAGATAAAAGAGGGTGAATTGGTTCTAAAGCATACAAAGCCACTTCTTACCGATCCGAGGGGAAAGTTCAAGCCGAATTGGGAAGGCCCTTATCTCGTAAAGAAGATATTTTCGAAGGGTGTGACTATTTTGTCTTATCTAGAAGGGAATGAGTTTAGAAATCCCATCAATCTGGATAAACTCAAGAAATACTTTCTGTGAAATCTCGCTAGGGATAAAACCTCAAAAAAAAAAGGCTGTCTAGGCAAATGTTAGAGAAACAAAAGAAAAAATCCTGCTAGGTTGAAAACTCCGCAAAGGAGCGGCCTAGGCAAAAATTAAGGATAAGTAAAAAGGAGAAAGAGAGAATAAAATAATTGGTTGGAAAACTTACAAGGGCAAGCCATCCAATAGCAAGAGAGATATCAGAAGCAGTTAGTATGTACAATTGTGCTTATTTTAAATAAAATGGATTGCTTTTATTTTTGTTAGATATTGCATTAAGTGCTTATTACAATGTGCTTAACTAAAAGGAAAGGAATCACATAAGACAGGCTCAGTCCGATCAAGTTGCAAAAACTAAAAAAAAAGTAAATCTAAGTCCTTTTCCTTTTATTTTTCCTCATTTCTTACATGCTAATCCTAAATAAACCCCTAGTCTTTTAGTGCATTTTAAATTCATCTTGTTATGTTTGCTGCAATTGAATGCAAGCCTTGTAGTGATTGTCAGTGATGATGTCCCCATCCAGTGAGATGTTGCGCCTAATGGTACGGTGAGGCCAGGTTGCTGAAAGGTTCTCTATGAAGTTCTGAGTCAAAGGGCCAGCTTGAAAACCATGGGTAGGTTCTACAATCAGCTGCTTTTCTCCATACTGGCGGCAGAGTCAAGCATGGTAATAGAATGAGCATAAGTTTAGTCCATCCAGAGGAACATAATGTGTATATGTCCTAGTAGTCACATGTTTGATGTTCCACCAAGGACACATCCACTGAACTTCAGTATTTGGAAAGTCAGCCAACCATTCTTTTCAGGTCAGTTAGGAGATTCTGCAATGCACGAGTCCGTACCTATTTGGGCTTGTATTTTGCAACATTCTGAGGGGGTGCCAGCAGCTTCAACTTTTCTTGAAGCCAGATCTACAAAACATGGAGGAGTCAAAAAAAAGGGAAGAAGAAAAAGAAAAAAGAAGAAGAAGGTGTACCTACAGTAATAGGGGACTCCCAGCAAAGTGATGTGTTGTGGATAGATTGTCCAGACCAGTCAGAGTTTCAGCAAGAATAATAGAATGCAACCATCAATGGCCAGTACACTTCAGTTTTATTAATGGCAACAACAGCTTTCTGGAAAGAATCAAAGATTATCCCATTGCCAGAGATATGTGTCAGAGAGGAAGAAGGAGGGATGTTAAAAAGGTGAGCCATTTGCTATTGTATGGCCCTCTCATCTAGCTTATCAACTGGTGGAACCGTAATTGGCTTAGAGGATTCATCCGAGTAGCCCAGGATCGCACCAAACTCTTCGGGCAGGGGGCAGATTTTAAAACTGTTAAGACGGAAGACATGGTTATGTGGATCCCAGAATTGAGCAATGGCATGGAGGAATTGGTAGTTAATTCTTCTTAGATAAAGGGATCTGAAGACAGACAGATGAAACAGATTCAGCTTTTGCCTGTTTTCTCCATCTAAACTTTACAGGACAGGTCGGATCAGTTTTAGATGATATTCTGACATGGTTTTGGAGAGACTTTGGGAATTTTTTATTTATTTATAGGTTTTTTGGAAAGGACAGAATTGAAACATCTCAGGATCAGAGCTACAGAGGCGCACGTAACATCGAAGAGGCACACACCTCTTTATCTCAGATACGCACACCTCTATAGAATAGAGATGCATGCCTCTTCTAGCAATCTTTTATGTATTTGTACCTATTTTTGGGGGGAAATCGATGTGATATTGGTTAAAGCTGCCTATATTATTGAATATAAAGAACAGAGCAAATATAAAAAATGAATAAAATGCATCTTTTATATATTTGTCCAATCCAAGATCAGTCTGTACATAAAAATGTAAATCCGGACAAAAAAGTATTCTAAAACCTATCCCCTACTGATCTATGGACTACTTCTCCTCAGACTCCGTCTCCTCGTCATCCTCCTCTCCCTCTTCAGCAGTCTCGGCCCCAGTGCCCTCCTCCTCATCAGCTACATCATCCTCAGCGTCCTGAATGCCAGGCGATCGAGGGTGATCCGTAATGGGGGTTGCCCTATCATCAGTCTCCATGTCATCTTCATTCGTAACCTGGAGGTCCGCTAACTGCCGCTCGAGTGAGATAATCCTAGAATCTAAGCCTGCACAGTGCGTCTGCCCAAATATGAAAGAAATAGGTAAGTAAACATCATAAAAACATGCATACATATAGGATAGGATGCGTTTAAAGATTATATACCCTCCACTCCTCAAAGATCTGGAATATGAGATCTTACTAGGCTTCTAGTAAGCCATAGATGTGCTCGCCCTGTTCCCTGGGAATCTATAGGTACAAAGATTCAACTCCTGTCAGTGTTAATGTGTAATAAGTTAAAGGAAATAAAGAGTATGAGTTTCACTTACATGAGTAACAGTAGGAGGTATAATAGACGGGTAATCCTCGGGATTCGGAGTCAAGACGGCCCGGGATAACCTCCCACTAGTGCTCCAATATCTGGCAGTGGGTTCAGGTAGATAATGGAAAGCACCGTGCGAGCAAGAAGGTCCAATATTAGATGCCCTCCGTGGTGGAGCATAAGAAGTATTAGGACCAGCGTCTGAGGACCTTCGTGGCAGGGCGTAAGAAGTGCTGGGTCTATCCTCAGTAGTAGGAGAGCGGATCCTAACCCGCTGCGTAGGTAGAAGTGCTGGGTCTATCCTCAGTAGCAGGAGAGCAAATCCTAACCCGCTGCACAAGGGGCTCCCCTGAAGGTGGAGATCTAATCTGAGGGCCGGGACCCCTCTGTCGGGGCTATAAGGGAATTGGGATTAGAAAGCAATAAGGCAATAGCTTGAGCAAATGACTATGAAAGGAAAATAATACATACCTGAGGGACTAGGCCAGGCAATGGAAGCGCAAGAAGCAGCTTCTCTCTGATGAAGGTTGTATAGATGCCAGACTATTGCACAGAAACTCAACGCATAGCAGGAGATCCTCTCAAGGCTCGTCTCAGTTCCTCTCCTACTAACTGATGTGTCCAGAACATGATAGGAGGAGTCATAGGCACACATCTCTGACCAGGACTAGAAGACCACTCCAGAACATGCTCTCTGAGGTAGAACATCCTCTGAAAAGGTCCTACCAGGAGGATGCTCCTGCCAGCCACATGCCTCGATCGAATCATGGCCTCGGTCCAGCTCTCAATAGGCCCCCAAGGAGCTCTCACAACCTGATAAAAAAAATACACCAGGTAAGATCGACTTTTGTGTGTGTATTAACAAATTACTAATCAGTTCTACTATTTTATAGGTACCTTTCTCCATGGAAGGGTACTGAGGTAGACACGATGAATGTACACCTGAGACATCTGTCGGCTCCCAATGCGGCTGGGACCCTACCGGGGCAATAATGGGAATGTCCTAGTAGAGGGTGCTACTCCTCGTATCAAGCGCAGCTCTAATCCCCACACCTGCAAGACAAAGAAAGTCATGAAAAGCAACCTATAGGGTCAAAATAAGACAAAATAAGGACAAAGTAAGAAGAAAAAAAAGAAACTCACATGAATAGCGTGCCAAAAGCCGCATAATCGGTGAGCTCCTCGGACGAAATCGTCCATACTCCAGTAAAGATATGCGAGAGCAGTAGATCCCCAGTCATAGGTGTGGATGAGATCCACATCTCGGAGAGCCATCAAAAGCACAAGATCCACCGAGCTAGCTGCATCACAGAACAGGGTGGTGCCTAGGAGGTAGAAAATGAAAGCTCAGACCACCTGATCTATCTCCTGAGGAGAAGTAATGTCCTCTACAGCAATGGTCGAGTAGTGCATGAGAATCGAGTCAAAACTATGTGGGTGGCCTTCATGGCAGGAACCATACCCAACAGTCGCTCGACATAAGCAGCACGATCGGGAGTCACAGGCACCAGACGCCTATCAAATGGGACTGGCTCACCAGCGCAAGCTACTCCAGTAATCACCGTAAAAGCTACTGGGTCCAGTGTCCACTCGCCAATGGGCAGATGGAAGGTATGTGTTGAATCCATCCACTGCTCTATCAAAGCATATAAGCCGTTGAGGTCGTGACGACCAACAACGATGGGCAGCGCAAGGATGAAAGGCTCAAAGGTTATCTCTCGGATCCTCTCCTGGATCGCGTCGGTCATACCCTTGTACCACTTATGGGCACCGATAATGTTACCTGCACCCTTCAGAGAGTGCTGGTTGAACTGCAGGAAGTATTAAATGAGTTTCTATTATCTTTTATTGCTAAAGCATGTTAATAAATTTCAAAAAGAGCATTTCTAGCCATAGAGGCGCACGTCCCTACGCATAGAGGCGCATGCCTCACTACAGAGGCGCACGCCTCTACGCGTAGAAATGTATGCCTCACATTGCAGAGTCATACACCCCTATGCAGTAAAAACATCACACCTTTTAACCAAAGAGGCGCATGTCACTGCACAGAGGTGCATATTTTGCCACAAGGGCGCACGTGTCACCGATGAGGCGTACGCCTCTGTAATGCGAATGGTCGATATTTTAAAACCTAAATGATTCAATTTTACCTAGTTTTCTAATAATTTTTCAGTTGATTAAGCATGCACATGCCTAAATCTAACTGACCCAATGTTTTGTTTGAAGAAAAAGAAGGTAAAAAATGACTAACCTCTCCTGTAGCTCGTGAACGGATGTGCGTCTAGAGAGATGGCGTGAGAGGGATGTCCCAATTTGGTTCTAAGCCCAAAGAACAAGGCGCCCGAGCCTCGGGAGCAACTGCTGGCCATACAGGAAGGTCAGGTGTATGCTCGAGTGATGGGTCCATGATTTCAGAAGGAAAAAGTGGTGTTTGGAATGAAGAAAGGAAAAGGGCGCGAAGTTTTGAATATGAAATAGGAAAAGAAAAAAAAAGAAAAGTTTAAGTTTATATATAACTTTGGCAATTTACCATTTTAGTCCTTCATGGAAAAATTACCTTTTGGTACCTGAAGTTAACTAATACTTTAAACTTATGTTTGCAGGAGGACAACGCATGGATTGTGTCCCAAAAATTTGAACCTTTTGATTCAACCTCATATCTTAGGATAAAAAATTTGAATCTCACGGTTCAAATTCCGAACCTTGGGGTTCAAAATCCGAACCTCAGGGTTCAAAATTTGAATATCTGGATTCACAAATTGAACCTCAGGGTTCAAACTTCAAATCTCTGGATTCACAAATCGAACCTCAGGGTTCAAAATCTGAACCTCAGGGTTCAAAATTTGAATCTCTAGATTCACAAATCGAACCCCATGGTTTAAAATTTGAACCTTAGAGTTCAAACTTTGAATCTCTGGATTTACAAATCGAACCTCAGGGTTCAAAATCCGAACCTCAGGGTTCAAAATCCGAACCTCAGGGTTCAAACTTTGAATCTCTGGATTCACAAACCGAACCTCAGAGTTCAAAATCGAACCTCAGGGTTCACAAATTATCAAATCTCCAAATCGAACCTCAGGGTTCCCAAATTGAATCTCCAGATTTAAGTGTATCCTTTTATGTTGTTTTTTTGCAAAACTGTTTTAAAAATTTTTGCATTTTAACGGTTTTTCAAAAACCAAGGGGAAAAATTGTGGACACATGGTCTGGCCCGGCCCGCGAGACAAAAGCCCAATGATGAAGGTTTGTAATTAAGCCCAATTTGCCAAAGAATTGGATTCAAACCCACTTGTGAGAGAGCCCAAAATCATGACAAGCCCAAATACCTAGCCCAACCCATAAACCAGTATCTTCGGCCCAAAGCAAATAAAGCCCATTAAAAGCCCACTTTCCGGCGGTGGGGCGCACACCTCTTTAACTAGAGGCGCGTATTTTTATGGTCTAAAGGCGCACGCCTCTAAGACACCTGGAGCAAAAAAAAATAACAGACAGAACGTGGAGTAATTACTCCACGTTCTGCATTAAGTGAGCGAATTGATGGCCATGAAGAAAAGAGAAAGAGAGACCAGTAAAAAGGGGGAGAGGAGAGAAACAAAAAAAATAAGAAAAACCAAGAGAGGAAAAAAGGAGGAAAAAACCAGAGAGAGTATTTGAATCCGAATCCAATCCAGAGGCAAAAAAGGAAGAAAAGGGCAATCCAGAACTATCTGAGGGCATAATCACTTTGAAAAAGAAGATTCACAGTACTTTTCTACACTTCTTTTCTAAAATTCAATTTTTTACATTTAATTTGCGTTTGTTTTGTTTAATCTCATTTTTATATATAACATGTGTTCCTAGTGTTTATAGAGTGATTTGATTTATTTGTGACCTTTTTGTGTTGATTTACATTGCTTGTTAGTGATTAAAATGATTTAAAATATGTAATCTTCATCTCTGTCCTTAACTAGAGGGCGTGCATCCATTTGCAGAGGCGCACGCCTCTACGATGAGACACGCGCCCCAATATGCAGAGGCATACGCCTCTACAGTTCCTTTGTGTAGATTTAAATTTATGACCGTTATGATAAAGCATGCGTCTGTTTATCAGAGGCGTGCGCCCCTCCTTGCAGAGACGCACGCCTATGTAACACAGGGGCGGGCGCCTCTGTGTTCCAGAATAATTTTCTTTTTATTTTATTCTCCGTCTTTTTACTTAATTTATGTCTCTTGAATGATTTGATTTCATGTTATAATGTCTGTTTCAAGTGATTTATGATTTATTCTTATCTAATTACTGTTATTTTCATTAGTTTTCAATTGTTTATTTTATTTATTGTTATTTTCAGTATTTAATCATTTATTTCATTTCTTTTGATGTTTAATTATTTATTTAA
>CATIWO010258349.1:0-10971 GCA_949673435.1 Macaranga tanarius | reverse complement strand
TATGAACGACATCATCATCACCCTTCCCTCTGATCAGTCACTTTGTGTGCCGTTGATTGATATGGCCAACTTGGTCAACCAAGAGAGCACCCAAGTTGAGCTACGAAAGCTTCACTCTGCATGCAAAGATTGGGGTGTATTACAGGTAACTGTAATCAATGGTCAAGTTATATATATATATAACACGATGTAATTTCATATTAAAATGTTTCCAATCAACCATTTACTTGCATCTAATAAGATTGAATGTTTTCAGTTAATAAACCATGGAATTTCGAATGATTTATTAAGAAATATGAAGAAACAAGTTCAAGACTTTTTTGAGCTTCCCCTACAACAGAAGGAACGCTGGGCGCAGAAACCAGGAAGTAATGAAGGTTATGGTCAGTTGTTTGTAATGTCAGAAGAACAAAAGCTTGAATGGAATGACATGCTATTCCTTAAAGTTCTTCCTCTTGAAAGCAAAAAATCAGAATTTTGGCCTGATAACCCTCAGAATTTGAGGTATTATTAAAAAAAAAAAAAAAAATCACTTTTGATTATGTCACTTACGAAGTTGAATTAATATTTCTTATACTCCTTGATTTTCAATTTACAATATTATTTATAATATTCTTGAAATCTTGGGCTGCTTTTATGCTAGAATATAAGGCATGTTTCATTTACCTATTTATAACAGTTATAGACAACTTGTACTAATAACTGAGTTATTATTAATAATTGATAGTATGCCTAGTTCTCAAGTCATGGGATGCTATTCACTGAATTTATATCATTGTTACAATTATATAAGAAATTTAAAATTATCAAACCAAATTTTAAACTGTTAACTGTATTTAACAATTTAAATTATTTCAACTTTATCTAATAATAATAATAATAATAATATATAAAGTGAAAATTTTTAACTCACTGTAAGCAATAATAATTTTTTTTTAAAATTTCTCTCATATTTTTTAAAAAATTAAATATTTTTATGTTCTTGATTTATATTTTTTGTGCTTCAAAATTCTCTTTTTTTTTTTCTCAATTTCATAAATTTTTTTTACTAGATGCCTATTAGAAAAGATTTTAAATAATACCGTTGAAAGTTGAAAAGCGAATTTTAAATAATTAAAATATAAAGATTTTAATAAAAAAGTTAAAAATTTATTAAAATATTTAGAAATTAATTTTTGTATTTATTTTGAGAGTGTTATGATTAGAATTTGAAATCATTTTTTACATTTTATTTTTTTCTCATAAGAAAAAGAGAATGAAAATTTTAATATGTGTCTAAATTATTTTATAAGGATATATAAAAGTAATTTTTAAAATATAATTATATATTTAAAATAAAATTGGATAAAATTCACACAACTCATAAAATTGAAGGAGCAAATTAAAATAATTTTTAAAATATGATTTAATTGATAATTGGTTTAAATTTAGAATAAAATTTATTATTTTTTCTTTATGTTATTATTTATTCATAATTGATATGCATTCAATTTGTTCGAGTCAATTCTCTTGGATGTTGAAGTAAATCAGCATGTTACATTTTCTGGCTTTTCAAGTACACAACATGTGAGAAGTAAATCATTTAGAATTTGATTGTGTATCAGAGAAACGTTGAAGAGCTATGCTGAAGAAATTAGACAAGTTGCCATTTCAATAATGAGATTTATAGGTATGGCGCTTGAGGTTGAAGATCCCAAAATTTATGAGGCTTATAAAGAAGGAACATATGACATGAGGATGAATTTCTATCCGCCATGTCCTGAGCCAGAGCGAGTTATTGGCATAAACCCACATGCCGATGTCCATGGTATTACTTTGTTGCTTGAATGTGGTGTTGTTCCAGGATTGCAGGTTCTAAAGGATGGCCAGTGGGTCTTTGTTCAACCTATAGACGATGCCCTTGTTGTGGACCTTGGCGGCATTACAGAGGTAAAAACATCATTTCCATTCAAATGATAATTAGCAATTGAATGATCATTTGATAATTACTGAAATGATTTAAAAATTTAGGTTTAGTTTAAAAAAATTGAAAAGAGGTAAAAGTATCTATATATATATATATATATATATATATATATATATATATATATATATATATATATATATAGAGTCATTCTATTGTGCAATATTTTAGTCATATTATTTTTGAGAAAAAGAAAAAATATCTCGATGATTTTATATTAGGGATAAAGTCCAATTTAGCCCCTAATATCTAGTGCGAAGCTCAATTAAGCCTTTAATCTATTTTTTGGCTCAAAAACACGCCTAACGTTATTCAATATGGTCATTTAGCCCCTTCTAAAAGGTTTGACATCTAATAAAAATATAAACTAGTCCCTGAAATTGCGTTTCTATCAAAATATTTCAAGTTTTAAATTTCAAGTTTTAAAAGTGTCCTTAATTTTTTTATTAATTGTATAACTTTAAGGAAATTATTTTATTTAATTATTAATCTCTCTAAACTACACTATATGTATAATCTAAAGTAATTAAATTAAAAATAAAAATGTAAATCAAAGTGACACTAATTTTTATCTTTTTAATATACATATTTAATACTTCATTTGAAATTAGTTAAATAAAAATTAAAAATATAACATCGGCAAAAGGATGGAGAGAATGAGGAAATAAAAGTGTTTGTTCTCCAAATATTTAACTTTTTATATACTAAAAAATTTAAATTTAATTATTTTACATTACACATATAATTTAATTTAGAAAGATTAATAATTAAGTAGAATATTTTTCTTAAAAATAATACTATTAACAAAAATTTAAGAACAATTTTGTCTATTGAAATTTAAAATTTGAAATATTTTAATAGAAACACAATATTAGGGACTAATTTGTATTTTTATTAGATGTCAAACTTTTTAAAATGGGCTAAATAACCGAATTGAATGACGTTAGGTGTATTTTTGAACCAAAAAATAGATTAGGGGCTTATCTGGGCTTCGTGTCATACATTAGGGGCTAAATCGGACCTTATCCCTAGAAAAATTAAATACCAAGATAATTTTGTCCTTTTCATGGAATTCACTCGAATTAATCAAAATTTTTATGATTATCAAGTGATTAAATATGCATAAAACATGCATAAATAATTAATATCAATGTGGCTTAACAGAGTAGTTTACTTCAGTACTCCAAAAATATATTCTTTGACAGCAGTAGGTGGTATGTTTGTGTCCTTTATAAGTTGATCGCATCCTTTCAAGTTTCAACTCCTGCGTGTATGTACGGTGGTGAAATTAATTTGAAATATATATTGTTTTTATTTTTTTTAATGGTTTTACTTTACCAATAAACTGAAACAGTTTGTTAAATTTATATGCAAATCCAATAAAACAATTATTTTTATCCTGTAATTAATTGTACATATATTTATATGAACAAAAAATACGTAGCATTATTAAATTCCATGTAACCTTATGGTTTTACAGGTGATGGGGCTGGTCTAGTTTAGGATTAAAATGGGTTTTAGATTTAATATAGGTACAATGGTAGGGATGTTTGTATATGGGAAGATGGTTGATGCTCCTAATTTTAAAATGATTTCAGAGAGACCACAGAATTCACAAGCCTTCATTGTGGCAGATTTAATTGTTGCAAGTCCGAGGATTTGGAATGAAACTTTGGTTAATAATCTTTTTGGACTAGATGATGGAGAAAGAATTAAAAGGATTCCAATTGGGGATGAAAATGTTAAAGATCGTATTGTTTGGCATTTTGATAAAAAGGGGCAGATTTCAGCTAAGTCTGCTTGTAGGTTTCTATGTGATAGGGAATCCATTAATGGTCAGATGAGTGCAGAGCAGGATCAGAATGTTTGGAAAGTTCTATGGAATAGTAACACTTTGCCTAAAATTAAATTTTTTTGGTGGAAAGTTTTAAAGAATCTGTTGCCTAATCAGGAAGCTTTAAGTAGGAGAAGGTTAGGAAATTCTAATGCTTGTGCGCAACCTGAATCAGTTAAACATATGCTTTTTGAATGCCCACATGCAAAGGTGACTTGGTTTGCATATATCTCAATTCAATTATGTTCCAGCTTTTGTTGGTACGAGTTGTTTACTTGAATGGTGGAGGGAGGTTCTTAAACTGTTGAAAAATGATGAGGGACGATTTGGCTTGGTATTAGCATTAAGCTCGAAATAATGCTATCTTTAACAAGAAACCTCCACATCCTCTGATGTCATGGAGTAATAGAGATAGGCAACTTCTTATTTCTGAAAATGTTTAATAAAATTTAATATTGATGCTTAATTCTTTTAATGCAGATTCGGGCAAAGCTGGGCTTGCTGTTGTTGGTAGGAACTTTCGAGGCAGGTTGTTGTATGGAACCAAAAAGATTATAGAGGTGCAATCTCCTCTGGAAGCTGAAGCTCGAGCGCTTTTGTTAGGGATGAATATGGTGCTAGAGAGAAGTGTCAGGATTGCATATTTGAGATAAATTCTCAGTTGGTGTTTAAAGCAGTTAGTCAACAGCAGGAGAGTCATTGGGAAATTCAGGCAATCATAGATACAGTCCTTTGTAAACTCGAAGACTTTAAATCCATTTCTTTTAGCTGGGTTAGAAGGGATCTTAATGGGGCAGCAAATTGGGTTGCGAAGGCTGTAATTTTGCACAGGCTATCTGTAGATTGGGTCTGTAATATTCCTGATGAACTCTTTAAACTTCTGTAATGAAAGTTAATTTCTTTGACAAAAAAACAGGTGAATTAGGCTTCAAGACTAATAGATACTACAGCAAGCCCAGTTCTTTTTTATTTTTTTTTTTGCAATTTCATATTACTGCCAAATCTAGAACAAATCTGTGTCACAATCAATAGAGCTAAAGAAGAGATAAATTAAAATAATAAATCTTGAAGAAGCTAGCCCAATTGCTTATTATTATTATTTTTTTGAACAAAACCCCATGCTTAATTAATCACATTTGCAGTAGTGATTAAATTATTATATATAATATATTTTTTCTTGAACAAAGGAAAGGTGGTTGTCCTCATATTTGACTAATCTTTCATGAAAATTTTGTCATTTTGCTCTTTAATCAAAAACCAATTCCTTTATATTCTTTATTAACCAATTACCAATGAGATCATCTATTATAATTCTACCATTTCTATATTTATTGTTTTTTTCAGAGTGCACATGTTATCATTCTCTTTTTCAGTGTCAGTGAATATGGCATACATCACTTTATTTCAGTGTAAATCAAACCATTGATTAGTGAATTTGGAGATTAGCAATGTTAATTATATTTACTACACCATTTCAAAAGATCCTTTCATGTATGCCATTCCAAATTATAACTTACCATATGTATCATGGCATAATCAGTAATCACATGTGATACTAGTCCAACTTAATTTTGTGTCCGTATAGATTTCTTTGTTCAAGAATCAATGACTTCTCTTTAATTAATATTAGCTAAGTTTAATTATTTCTACCAAATCCTTAATTAAAACAAACTTTTGAAACCTAATGCTAACTTTTTACTAACCCCCTTTTCTTCATGTCGGATTTGGTCTTTATTTTGTTGATCAATTATATAATGCACGTTATTCGAATGTAATCTTATTCTTGGATTTTCATGAAATGTAGTTATTGTTATTAATTTATACTATCCCAGCACTCTACTTTACACTTCATACTTTTGAATTCTACACATGCAAAAAGTGTATTTTCTCTTTATAATAAGCAACTATATATATGAAATTATTTTATAATAATCATTAGGCTATAAACTACCCACATCCCGGCCGTACGTATATGCACTTTAACTTAACATTTTTTTAGAAAAAAAATATATAAAACATCCAAAATACATGTATTCATTATTGTAATATATATATAGACACCTTAATTAATTTATCATGTCTATTTAATCTATAATATTATCTGACTATTAAAGAAAAAAAATGCATGTAATGGCTTTTTCTTTCTTAACATTAATATGTTTTAGGTGTATATATATATATAAAGAGCTATTTTATACTGAAACCTATATCATTCAAACTTACAGTAAAACCTGTATGCATAAAATTTAGGGGGGCACTTTTCTTTTCTTGAAACAGTTATATTGCACGAAAAGAATTATTAGCTAATAATATTACAGAGATTTGTGTACTAAAACAGAACTAAACTCAAGTGGCAGACATATTTTTGAGTTTCAGGGGTAAAGTTTGAAAAAAGAGCAAACTTTAATTGATATATTGAAAAACAAAAAGCATAAATTGTACGGACGAGAATAACAATGATTTGAAAGTTGAAGGCTTGAAGCCTCCTATATCAATGCCTAATCAAATCTTGTTTATGGTTCCATTTTCATGAAAATGAAGAAGCATATTGTGGAAAACTCACTACATCTCAAAATGTTCAATATCAAAAAACAATGTATATTTTCAATGAGAAATTTTTATTTACTTCAAATATAATGTATTCATTCAGCGTATATTCCGAATATAAGTATTTAATAACTATTTTAAATGTAATATATACGAATATGAAATGCATAAATATTTAATTAGCCACTTAACTTTTGTCATTTAATTAACCTTTCAGTAATCAAATTGCATGCCTCCAATAAATTATCTTTTTCACATGCAAAAAGAAAGCTCTCTTTAAATTAAAAACAGTAAACACAGGTGATGACAAATTTGTTAGGCAAATTAACATTATCACAGCCATCTGATGTGCAGACCTTTTTACCCTTCAAACTTTTTTAAAAAAAGCAGGTACCACTGATAATGAAGATTATTAAAAGTTTATTTGGCAGCCTCTGTACGTAGTAGTAGTAATTGGGTATCATGATCATAGGCTCAACTTTATAGCACTTTCATTGCTCAATCATAAAACCCATATATATTATATATATGATCAATGTCTTTTAATATTGACCATACCATAAGATTTATCTATATATATATATAGTGACACACACATACACACGCACAAGTGGTAGTTGAGCTCTCAAGCTCTCTCACCTAGAAGGTTAGATGTCACAGTTGCCTTGATACAAGCAACAGTGTTTGTCTGTCTCTTTCAATCTATCTCTCTTTATCACACATCCCACAAAAATAGAAGAAGAAGCAAAGCTATAACAGTAATGGCTGCTATGGCAAATGAGTCGATGAAAATAGCAACAGAAACAACCATGGCAACTATGCCCATCAAGCCAGAAGTTAACAAGGGATCATGGACACCTGAAGAAGATAGAAAATTGGCTGAGGTTATAGCTATTCATGGTGCAAAAAGATGGAAGACAGTTGCAGCTAAAGCAGGTAATTAATCAGCTATAACAAAATGAATACAATTACTGTAAAATTTTGATGTCAATAAGCTTGATGGGTGTTGATCGATCGATCTTTTGACCGTTGCTTGCTACAGGCCTTAACCGCTGTGGCAAGAGTTGCAGACTAAGATGGTTGAATTATTTAAGACCAAACATCAAGAGAGGCAATATATCAGATCAAGAAGAGGATTTGATCCTTAGACTTCATAAACTACTAGGAAACAGGTTAATTATTTTTCACGACAAGTGCTTGTTTGCTTGCTATTATTGGATTCTTGTATATATATAGATAGCATCATGTATCGTTCGTTGTGTTAATTCTTGTTATGTTCTTTGATTTTGTGATATATATAGATGGTCATTGATTGCTGGAAGATTACCGGGTCGAACCGATAATGAGATAAAGAACTACTGGAATTCTCATTTGAGCAAGAAAATAAATCAAAAACAGAAACAAACTGGAACTTCATCAAAAGAAAGGTCCAAAGATGTTCAGAGAAGGACAGTAGAGAAAGTGAGTATTAGTGTAGAAATAGTGGCAGAGAATAATTCAAACAGTAACAATAATAATAGTGGAGGTGATGAAGAAGACTCAAATAGTAGCTTTAATGTGGATGACTTCTTTGATTTCTCCAATGAAGACCCTTTAAACTTGGAGTGGATGAGCCAATTCCTGGAGATAGATAATGGTAGCTTTAATCGCACGTCATAAAGAAGTGTACAACTTTTTCTTTTTTCTTGCCATGAACTAATTGCACTCTCGATATATATAATTTTATCGTCAATGACATAATCATGGTATATGAGAAGTTTCATGATGTGTGATCTGATCATTAATTTAGTGGAGTTCAGCTTCTTTAAGAGCACAAAAACTGTTAACTTCTGATCGATTGCAATCATTTTCTGAACTGGATTCTTTGTTTTGTGATGTTCTCTGCTACAACTTCTTCATCCCACATTAATCAATAGCTAGCTAAGTACCAATTACTCAGCCTAAATGCAATAAAATTGTATGACAACGACAAGGCACAAGTACAATATGTGCAATTTACACAGTAAAGTTTTTGGACTTTAGTCTTTGAAGTATTGTGTAGATTCTTTAATGGTGGTATAAAGATGGCAAAGATTGGAACTAGAGTTAAAAAATAAAATTGAGAATTAACAAAAAGAAAGATAATAAAAAGACATATATATATATGTCCCCAAGATTTTGGATGCATGATTGGTCAAATTTAAGTGACAGGACAAAAAGGGACGTGTTAGTTTGCATCATTTCACTTACCATAAGCTAACGTTGGTCCTTTTTGTTTTTGTTTTTAGGAAAGTGTGAATAGGAAATGCAGCAACAAAGAGGCAGAGATAAGGCTGCATGCAAGATTGGAGTTACCCAAATGCAATAATCCACAAGACAAATAGTGTATTGAAGTACCGGTGAAGAAAGCTAAGGTTTTCAAGAAAGAGCCAAGAATTTTTGAACCACTTTTGCAAAGCTTTTTATGCAAGCAGCAGCCAAGTTTTAGATCAAGAAGAACTTTTTATAGATCTTTTTCCCAGGATATAACCAAAAGTTCTACATTCGGACTTTATTTTCACCTTGGACTTTGCTAGGATAATGATGCATATGAGACAGGCATAAATGATTAAGATCAATGAATCTAATTAGCTGCTCTTAGTAGACCATCAAGAGAAATTTTAGAAGCAAATTGAGAACCGGCAATTGCAAACTGCTTAATTCATTAAGGGATTTTTTTATTTATTTTGGATATATTATATTGGTTTATTGGTCTAAAAATTCTAACTATTTTTGACTTGGTGTGATTTTAACTCATTTTTAAAATTTTAACAAAAATGGCCAAATTTGAAAAATTAGCAAGCAATTATAGTTGGAATTGACTTTGGTTAAAATTGAGTGTGAAGGTATTGACGTGATATTCTAGGTAGCACTACTGATATGGGACCTACTGCCGCATCATCAACTAAATACTTGCATAAAAAGGCCAAATATTTTTTATTTGTAGCAAATTTGTCCCAAATTTTAAATTTTGATATAAATATCTTAATTTTTAAAAGTACATTATATTTTATTAATAATATATAATATTTAGTAGTTAACTATATTGCTTAAATTATTAATTATTTTTATAATGTATAAAAATTTTAAAATATATATCATACATTTAATAAATAACACACATTTAAAATTTTATATTTAAATATTATTTATTTAATACTAAAATCCATCAATGTGGTTAATAACCATAAATATTAGTAAAATTAAATACATGTTCATACATGCATAAAAAGTTGAAAAACATTAATATGTGTATTAAATTTAAATTCATGTGTTTAAAATTTAATAAATAATATAATATGAATAAAATTTTTAACACATATATGTATTAATGTATTTTTAATTTTAATAATATTTTAGTTATTATGTAAATATTATTTATTTTGAAATAATTCAATAATTATAAATTAAATAATTAGATTAATGTATTTTATTGTTAAATATATGATATATATTTTTAAATTTTTTATAAATTACAAAAATAACTGATAATTTAAGTATTATAGTTAATTACTAAATATGATATATTTAATAATAAAATGTAATATATTTAGAAAAATTAAGGTATTTATGCCAAAATTAAAAATTTAGAACATCTTTGCTACAAATTGAAAATATTTGATTTTTTTTATACAAATATTTAGTTGATTTGGCAGCAGGCCTTACATCAGTAATACCACTTACGATGTCACGTCAACACATCCATACTAAATTTTAACTAAAGTCAATTTTGGTCTATAATTACTATTGATTTTTTAAATCTGGCTATTTTTGCCAAAATTTTAAAAATTGACTAAAATTGTAACATGTCAAAAAAGTTTAGATTTTTTAAAGGGTAAATTACTATTTCCCCCTTGAGGTTTGGTGTATTATACTAATTGGTCCCTGCATTTCAAAAAATATATTTATTCATCCTCCAATTTTGGTTCCGTTACACTGAATAGTCCTTCTGTCAAGATTTCAACCCACTAATTTACTAAAAAAAGAGAAAAATGCATCTGAAAAATGAAAAAAAGAAATGTAAAGACTCAAATGCCCATGAATGACTGAGAAACAGTAGTAGAGCCCACAGATGAACCTCTACCAATAGCCACCGATCAGAGGAAGGCAAAACTCTATTCTCCATTGTTTCTCTGATTGGAACATTTTCAACACGATGCTTTGTTTTCCTACTATCCCTTCGAGCACCAAGTAATCATCCTTTGCAGTGCCAGTAATCTTCTACTAAAACCCCTTTCTCCACACTTCTCCTTCTTCTTCTTCTTCAATAATGGTGCTTCATCAACACCAAAATTAACCCATTCATTTTACATTTCCCAATTTAACCCTTCTTCCCCTGATCCCCCAAATACAATGTTAAAGCTCATTTCTTCCTCTTCTGCTCGTCAATTCCACAACCATTTAACGACCTCTCCTCATCTCCCACTCACCGTCTCCGCGGAGACATCTCCTTTGTTCAGTGCCATCACCAATTTTGCTTGGAGAAAATCACCTAGGCTTTATCAAAAAGTTTTATTTTGCTCCAATTCTTCTTCTGGCGATGGCTTTGGCGAGGTTTTTGAGATTGAGCTGAAGAGCTCAGAGTCCGCTTCTGATGCTGCTACTGGTT